>PVJO010010469.1:0-64238 GCA_004026905.1 Hystrix cristata
AAAAAAAAATGTATTGAATTTCTGGCCATGTTATTAATGTTATTATTGATAATTATGTAAGCTGAATGATATCTGAGATGTAAGAAAGGAACTTGTTTCAGTCCTCAATGAATGAGCATGTTTAAGAAGTTAAATTGTGGTATGATGGATTATGATTAGTTTTGCTTCATCAACTTCATCTAAACCTTAATAATTATTTAGTCACTTCCTTATTTAATAATGACAAGTTATAGTGCATAGTCTTTGAATGGCTAGGAAATATGCACACAGATTTCCAAATATCTTTGATTAGTGAAGTCCACAAAAAAATGAAGGCAAATGAAAATGCTTTAGAATTTTGCAGTTTTCCCCCCTTTTTTTGAATTTGAAGTAACCAAAAATGTCCTTGTGTAATAAGAAGAGAATCCTGTGAATATTTAACCTGCTGTAACTTTTTGGTAGTTGTAAGTTAAGCAAGTTTATGTAAAATGAATATATATATATGCCTATATATATATACCTATATATATATACGTATATTAAGTACCTTTGTCTTAGAAGTACCATTGTTTTGTTATTTTGATTTTTTTTTTTTTTTTTTACTGTGCTGCATGGCAGGGGAACTTTATTGTGTTGTAGTACACACTGCTTAGGTATGAACCTAAATTTCACAAATATTTATCCTTATCACATGGTCTGTATTCTGATACTCCCTTTTCCTCCCTTTAAAGGAATTTGAATCCACTAAGTTGACTTCATGATCTATCAGTGCTTTGGGACTCAGTTTGGAAAACACTGCTGTATAAGATTGAAAAATAACTTTTTTATCCTAAATATTAGCAGCAGATTATTCTAAAACAGAATATTTGAAAATCTTTATGGTAGCTGAGTAGCAGAAAAAAATAAATCCTTCCTTTTTTGAATCCTTCCTACTACGTAATCACCAAATGTTATTTGACTTTTGTTTTTTGAAATTTAACTGACTGCTTAGAAGGTATTTCATTAAGAACTACCTGAAGTATCAAGCTGACAAAGAAAACTTTAATATTGATTGAGATATCATGGTTGTCTGTGTATGCCCTTCAAATTAAGACAGTAGAAGTTTCAAATTAATTGTTTCACTGGTCTTTAGTAATGAAAGCATTCTCCATATGAAAAGTCTATGCAAATACAGTTTTATTATGCGTAAGTGTCCATGACTACTCTGAAAATGTTGTGAGCATTAATAGCTTAGTTGCTTCATTTATGTTGAATGACTTTGTATAGCTAAGAAACTTAACATTTCTTGGTTGATGAAAAAGTTTAGTTAGATCAGTAGATAATTTTCAGTACAATCTGAAAGACAACTAAGTGTCATGAGGGGTATGAATGAAACTCAATGAAAGGTGCCATTTCCTAACTTTAGATGGTGGCTTATATTTGAACACTTGGAAATGGTGGAGAAAGGCATTTCGTCTAAGGGGGAACAGAGGCATGAGGGCAAGAAAGTTTGATATGTTCAAGACATTTTAAAAAATGGATGGATTTTGCTAGAGTTAGTTTTTGAGCAAAGAATTGTTAAGAAATCTTTGAAATAGTTCAGAGAAGAAATGAATCTGAAATAGGGCCGTATCTATGAATATAGAAAAGGCAATTTGCCAGGACATTTCAGTTTACATTCAGGTAAAAGGCATACAACTAGTTTATTGAAAAATATTAGTTCTGGGATCTGAGCTTTGAAGAAAACACATGCTCTTTGCCCTTGCAGCGTTTTTAGTGTAGGAAGATCAGGAGACCTCAAATGCTGGAGAAAAGTCAACGCTGCCCAGGAAGTGAGTGAGTGTGCTGGCTGCTGAACCCGAAGTCTCCCAGATGAAGAGGTCACTAGGGAGAGTGAGCAGAGAAGTGTGGTGCAGACAGAACAAGAAAAAAACCAAACCAACCTGTGCTGGCTTGAAGGAGAGAGATTGTGGTACATTTAAAGCACTTCGTTGCGACTGGAATCACTGGACTTGGATCTGAGAGAAGGACCTGATAAGAGGGAAGGCCAGGGGCAAATGATCAAGGGCCCTAGAATTCCTAATGAAGGTTTGGGCAGAAGGAACCATGATATAATTTTAAGCAAAGGAGATTTAGAATCAAATTTAAATCTTAGAAGGATTAATAAACTTAAGCAAAAGGGCACATAAAGGGTTCCGGGGAAGCCCAGAATATGTAGTGGTAGGAAGTACAGCTGGACCAGACAGTTTTGGAATCAGCTGTGGTTATCAGTTAACATTGGGCACTCCTACACTTTCCTGCACCAGATGTTAGCATGTCTTTGCTTTTGTTTGTTGTGTTCTCCTTCATTGTTCTGCCTGCGTGTACTGGATTTTCAGCTTTTCTAAGAACAAAGCCAACCCACAGCCTTTGGGTTTCACTTATACTTCCTAATCCCCTGGAGAGAAGTTGATTGACTTCTTAAGTAACTTGTCTACCCTCGGTCTGATCAGTGTGGTTGAAGGATGGGCCCATGTAGCAGAAACATCATTGCTTCAGAGTCCACCTCTTTCACAGTTAAGGGCTTGAAGTGAGTTATGGGCTAGATTTCTTAGAATGGACAGACTTTGGAAAATCATTATGGCTGCAAAATGAAGAATTGGGACCCGGAAGGATTAGAGGCAGGGAACACCTTTAGGAGAATATAGTAACACAGGTGATAGATAATGTTGTCCTGCATTGGAGCTGGTGAACAAGAAGAGAGCAGATTTGTGGCAGACAAAGCTTGACATTCCAGAATTGCTTGTTAGGTTGGATGTGGGAGAATGAAGAGTCAAGGCTAATATCTGCACGCTGGCTTGAATAACTGATTGGATGTTTATGGCAGTTCCTGAGATGGAAGAGCACAGGAGAAGCAGGAGCAGATTTGGTGGAAATTGAGGAAGATGGAGAATTTATCTTGGTATGCGTAGTTTGAGTTAGCTTTGAGACATCCAAGTGCATAGCGCTTTGGATATAGTATGTATCTAGAGGAAAGCGTTCAGTAGCAGACAGATGTTTGAACTTGTTCAGTTCCATGTGATAACTGAAGCCATAAGGATGGATGAAATTACCCTGGGGATCTATAACAAGAGAAGGCGGCCAGCCCTCTCGGGAATCGTGTTTGAGGGCTGATGGGGGGAAAGGAGCCCACAAGGGAGACTGGGAAGGAACATGAAGGAGTAATAAAAATCAGTAGCACATAGTATTTTTAGGAACCCAAGGAAAGAGTGTTTAAGGCAGGAGAATGTGGTAAGCAGTATCAGCCAGGTGCTGCTGAGCTGCATGAGAAGGAATAAAGTTCTGTTGAGTGTCACAGCAAGGGGCTGGATGGTGACCTTCATAAATGGGTGTGACGGGATTGGTGAGGTCAGGATTGACTACTATGGGGGAGGCAAAGAGATCAAAAGTAGCAAATACAAACACCGCATAAGCAGTTTTGCTGTGAAGGGAAAGAGAGAGGGGCCAGAGGCTAGAGATGATGATGGCAAGTGAAGTTGTATTTTTAAGTATGTATGTTTCTTTAAAAACAGTGGGGAAAAGAGTAATAATCAGTTGAGCAAGGTCTAGAGAGTTACTTAGAGCAGTGTTACATTGTAATGGTGAAAGATAAAACAAAATGTAGTGTGTGGCGCCAGGTCTGGTGGTAATGTACCCCTGTTAGCCCAGCATTCTGCAGGCTGAGAGGTAGGAGGATTGTGAGCTGCAGGCCAGCGTGGGTTATGTAGTAGGATGAGACCCTGTCTCAAAAAAAAGAAAAAACTTTGGAGAAACTGACTTAGTGAATGGAAGCTGAGGTATTTCCTGCTTTTTATTTTCTTCAGAAAGGGGTTATGATTCCCTACAAGTAAGGTAAAATTGCAGATATAAGGAACAGGGTGACAATTTGAAATAAATACTGCAGAAATCAGAGAAGGTAGCAGACTAGGAAATGTAAGATATTTTGCCTGGCTTAGATTAGAGACCTTGAATCTAAAAAGCAGCAGTAGTATGCATCATTGTGTTTGTTTTGTTCAGCGGTCTAGTTACAGCCTTGAAAGGAGGAGACATCTGGTTGGGCTTATGATATAATGGTGGCCTAATGGTGGCCTAACTTATGGACCATGAACTATAAAGTGAGAGATGAAGTTAAAAAGAGAGTGCTAATGGTAAAATGAGTTGTTAAAGGCCTGTGGTCTTGAAGTACAAAGTGAGAATAACTCAGTGTGGAGGCCAGTCCTAAAATGAGAGTGACACTAAAGGAGAATAAACCAGATGCTTCCCCGGAGATTTCCATCCTGTGTTGCTAGAAGTACGATGTTGCCCACAGAAGAAATAGACATGAAGGAAAAGCAGGTTAGTTTTGGAGGGAAGAAAAGTTGGATTTTCACTATTTCAAGTTTGAGTACCATTGGAACATCTTACTGAGATGATCAAGAGACTGAGACAGTATAGGAGACAGATCAAGGAAACAAAATTGGGAGATCATAATTGAAGCCATGAATTTACTAAGCAATATAAAGTGATTAGATCCTCTTTGGTACATTTAACAGTGAGAAATAGAAGGAATCAGAGAAAAAGTGTTTGTAAGTGTTAGGCAGTTTGCAAAGAAACTCGAGAGAGGTTACAGAAGTTTACTGAGTAGGGCATTGGATTTGGGGACTTGTAGGTAGCTCTCCAGAAGGGTCAGGAGACATAGTCAAGGTTTAAAGAGTAATCTTGGCTTCTTTACAGTATGTTTATTACCAGTGATTGTGTGTGAGTATTTTAGATGTGATTTTTTAAAATCTCCCTAATATACTAACATTTTAAAATTAATTCTTACTAGCTTCATTATAAAAAGGTATTAGCTGTGTTCTGACTTTCTGAAATGGAGTATACTGGCTATTTTATTTCTTAATACCTCAGGAACGTCTTAGTTATTATTACTCGGTGCTATAATAAGGTTGAAGCTTTTGGAGTGCTTTTAGGACCACTTGATTGTATATTGAGTGGGTCCAGTGTGCCATTTTCTTCCTCACTTGTTGCATTAAGTAATTTGTTTTTTTGGTTATTTTTTGTTTTTTGGTTTTTTTTTTTTTTGGTGCTGGGGATCAAACTCAGGGCCTTCTGCTTATGAGGCAAGCACTCTAACCAATGAGCTAAATCCCCAGCCCTAGCATTAAGTGATTTGATATTGTTGTTCAGGGATCTTTTTCAGTAGTGGGGAGCCTGTGGCATGTGTGCTGCAGTGGGGTGTTTGTATTGTTGAAAGCTCTAAAAGGTTTGCCCACACTGATCTTTTTCCTTCAAAGCTCTTCACTGGGTTGCGATTTAAAATTGATGGAGGCCTCTTTAGGTATGTATGAGGAGGATATAGGAAGGAAAAAAGAAAACATTTCTCCTGCTGTACTCCTGAAACACAAAATAATTCTGTGGGCTCTAGTCACCAAAACGTATGAGGATTTCTCCTTACCAGCAACCAAATCTGCTGCAGATTGACCAGTGGAACCTAGCTAGGTGTCCTCTAATTCAGTTCAGCTCTAATACTATCCTGGAGATAGCCTCAGATTCCATAGGTCAGTGATGGGATAAGTTAATTTGCCAGAATGGCTCACAGAACTCAGGCAAAAACTTTACTTGTATTTACCTATATATTATAAAGGAATTTACAGAAAGTACACATACACAGTCCCAGTGGAAGAGATTCATAAGGTAGTGTGTGGCAGAAGGAATGTGGAGCTTCTGGGCATTCTCCAGGCATACTGCCTCTAGGAACCTGCATCTTAGCCATCTGGAAGACACCAGAATTCAGCCCTTTTGGCTTTCCCTGGAAACTTTATTACATAAGCATGATTAAATAATTGGACATCAGTTTCTCACCACTTCCCTTGACCCTTTGAACTCTGTCCCTCCTTGGGATAGTTCCAGCCATCTACTTACTGGGTGGTTCTCCCTGGCAGTAGTCAGACAGAGGTTATATAAGAGCCCCTATCTGTTACTAATTCACTAACAAGCAAAACACTACATTCTTTGAGAGTCCAAGGATTTTAGGAGTTTTATGTCAAGAAGTGGGGATAAAATCAAATGTATCTTTCACAGTTTCACAGTACAAATGAGTACACTTATGTTTAGTTGGCACTGTTGACATTTGTGGATCCAAAAATCCACACCACCAGAAACCAAGCCATTTTATCACTTCTGTTGGACACTCATGTTATTTTTATTGTCTTTAAATGATGTTATCTTAGTTACTTTTCTCATTGCCGAGACAGAAAACCCGACACCCAAAGTTAAAGGAGGAAAGACTTATTATAGCTCACAGTTTGTGGAGGTTTCAGTCCGTAATTGGCTGACTCCAGGGCAGGGTGGCATTGCAGGGGAGAAACAATTAATGGCAGGCACAAGCAGCAAAAGCAGCAAATGACAAGCAGCCACAATAGCCCCTTATCTTCTATCCAGACTGCCCCCCATTAGGGCAGGTAGCAGTCACACCCAGGGTGGAGCATCCTTAATACTAGCATTGCATCCTTGATCCCAGCGTCGTACAATGTAGATCCAGCCACCTCTGAAAAACTCCACCTATGACCATGTGAGGCTTTGGGGGACATCTAGATATAAGCCATAAACAAATGTCACAAACTTTTCCCATTTGTAGTTAATTTACCCCCAGAAGTTTTAAATCTTCTCTGGAGAGAGGGTAAAGAATCAGAAGAGAACTTCTTTTTTTCGTGACACCTAGTAAGTAGTCAGCTGCACCTGTAAGTCAGATGACGCTGCATGTCTCCTTCACAGCCACTGGCTCAGAAACTCATTGAACTAAACAATGAACACAAACTTTGTACTTTTGATGAGAAGAAACTCATGGCCACAGAAGTTGCTGCTGACACTGTGGATAAAGAATGGAAGAGTTATGTGGTCCCTGTTGGTATGGGAATGGCAGACAATGTTGTTTCACACCCATGAAGCACGTATCTTCACTCAAGAGTAGCAGGTATACCTGCTCCTAAGGGGCATTCCTGTCACAGGCCACAGAGAAATGGAGAGAGAAAGCACAAATCTGTTCAGACTTACACTGTGGATTCCAGTCTGAGCATTCTCAACTTAGTATTTGTGTGTGGGGGCATATTTCTGGACTGTTACTACTGTACCTTGTTAGCCTGGGGCCCAGTGAGCTACCAGAATCTGCAGGCTTTGAGTCTTTCTAAAGAAGTTGCTGTCTGCCACTATGTTGTCAGAAGGACTACAAGAACTGAAATCCAGGACCAAAGCACCTAAGATTTAGCCTCTTGTTTCGTGTGTTTTGCAATACAAACACCAGTGTATAGCTCTGAAGAAGGAACCTACTAAGAATAATAATGAAGAGACTGCAGAATATGCTAAATTTTTACCCAAAAGAGTGAAGGAAGTAAAAGAAAGCTGTTGGGAATAGATTGCCAAAAGATGCAGGCTGTTCTCTGAGAGTTTCTACTTCTGAATCAGAGTCCAGTCAAAAATGATAATTAATTTTTTGTTGTTGTTTTGTTTTGTTTTTTCCTGAGTGGTGGCACACAGTTGTAATTCCAGCACTGAAGAGTCTGGGGCAGGAGGATTGCTGTGAGTTTGGGGTCATGTCAAGACCCAGCCTTAAAAAAAAAAAAAAAAAATTAACAAATAAGACCTTTAAAAAGAATTAGAGAAGAAATACTATCTGCTGCAGATTTATATATTTAAAAAAAAAGTGTGTTTTAAAATTTCTAGCCAGTAGTTAAAAAAATTTTGATGGCCCAAGCTGTAGGCCTTACCCTGTGAAGTGCATAACATTGAAGCTGTTTCTGAGTGGTTGATAATAGAGTTATGGCTAGACAATTACAT
Organism: Hystrix cristata; assembly: GCA_004026905.1. Lineage (NCBI taxonomy): Eukaryota > Metazoa > Chordata > Mammalia > Rodentia > Hystricidae > Hystrix > Hystrix cristata. The sequence continues at coordinate 7,789 of PVJO010010469.1, forward strand.
TTTTACTAATTTTGCAAGTCTTCAGTTTAGATTTGTCATATCTGGTTATCACAGTCAAATGAAAGTACTGTTTTTCTCCCTATCTTGCTGAGTGTTTGGATTCTGAAACATGGTATAATTTACTCTAAAATTCAGTGATTATTTTTTTTTCCTACTGGGAGCAGGCACATTTAATTACAGAAAGCTGTTTGTCATGGAATCATTTTCTTCTAACACCTATGTAGCACCTTTAAAAATTCTGATAATAATTATATTGCTGCAAAATAAACTAGTAATTATGTGTGGGATTAACTAGTATGAATACATTTCTCTGTAAGATGCATCTGGGACACTTCTCATTTACTATTCTTGATTTGTGATTTTAGGAAGTGTCTCTGGTGGTGGTTGAATGTGATCAAAGTTTTCTTATGAGACTTGAGAATCATATTAGTAAGATACTTGGCAAAATTATTATTAGAAGATATCAGGCGTTTCAGTGTAACTCCAGAAATGAGTTATTTTGTATGACCAGTTTTTTTTCTTTTTTGATAGGGTGAAGATTTAACCCAACTATGTACATAGTACAAAAGTTCCTTTAAAACTAAACATTCTTGTTGGTGTAAAAACTCGAACAAGTTTTATAGAAATTTGTGAATATGAACTTTTATTAAATTTAAAGTTAAAATACCTTTTCAATACCTCAGAAAATAGTATATTCTTACAATTATTCATTGAATGTTATTGAGCAAATCTGGCATTGCTTTTTAACAACTAGTGTTAATAATTTATTAGGTACTGTTGGGCATCCTAAATTCAGCTTCCTAATATCTTGAGATATTTGCATTTTAATTTAAACTTTTAGATTCCAGTTAACTAAATTGTTTTGATGATATCATACCCATGTTGTGATATCTTATTACTAAAAGTCTATTATTAGTGTTTTTTAAAAAGCCAAAAACAGGTCCTTACTTTCCTGCTAAAGATGCCACTGCCAAGTTCTGAGATCTTTATACTAAATAGTATGAATACTGAATGACATCTTAGAAATGAGTTGTAAGATTAGTGATCTCATGTGGCTACCACTAATTATTTAGTTAAAGGCATCCGCCTCAAACTGTAAAAACTATGAAGGGACACCTTCCTAAACATGATTTTGTGATGGAGTAAAACTATTCAACTAAGTGCAATTAGGAATTAACTCTATTTTTTGAACAGATCTTATAAATTTTGGTGCAGGAGTACAAACCAGACCTTCCTCCTCCTTCTGTAGGAGGGCGGGGAACAGATCTTCCTAGAAGAAAAGGCAAACTAGATGTGATCAAGTGCCTGGTAGAAAGAACCTGTGACGGCCAGAGCATTGAGGTTGTCGCTTGGCTGTAATACTGTCCGTATTTATGGGCAGTAAAGAAGTGTGCAAGCTGGGCGTGGGTAGCTCACACCTGTAATCCCAGCCCTCAGGAAGCTGAGGCAAGACGATTGCTGTGTGTTTAAGGCCAGCCTGAACAACTTATCGAGACATTGTCTCAAAACAAAACAAAACCAAATAAACAGAAAACATGAAAGAAAGAAATACGCTAATTATACAGACACTTAAGAAATTTGCACTTTACTTTGTTACAGGCTGCGTGGGAGTAGGACCCTAACTACTTCCTTGTAGGACACTAATACAGAAAATGGAGGAGATGGAAGAATCTCAAATTTAGAGGGGCATTGTGTAGAAAGACTTTAGATGAATTAGTATTTTTAAGATTCTAACCTGTTCTTCAGCTTCATTATTTTAACATTTATGGTAGTGACATTTTGTTTTATGTGAATTTAACATTTAAACTTTCAGACGTGTGTGTCTTGTAGACAAAATGCCATTTTAAATAGTACAGGTAATTCTGCCCATCTCAGAGAGCACATACCCTTGTAGACAGGAATCTGCTTTTCTCTTTTAATCCTGTGTCTCCCATAGGGTGAGCATCTTACATTTATTGTAGTTCTAGTTTAAATAAAGCTATGCCCCTAAACTGTTACTGTATGTTATGATTTAAGGAATTTTTAGGGGCAATTTGGCTATGCTAGTTTTGTGAATTGTTAGAAATGCTGGAAAGTTGGGTCACTGGGGTTAGAGGCTTAAAGATAGTGTGTAAGGCCGTAATCAGAATCACTCTTATAAATTCCCTAATTCATAAGAGTCAGCATAAACTTTCTGTATACACACTCCTGAACATTAATTCCTACACATATTTAAATTGGAGAGTCACCAAGCTGGACTAAAAGGCTAAAAGAAAGTATACTGTTATCTGTACTTTCTTTCAGCTTTAAAGATGATGGATAAGTAGAGAATTCTGAAATACTCATTCTCGCCTGCTGATTTTACTTCATTTTGTTTTAGTAAGTTTCTGAAGTCTTACTACTTATTAATAGTTTATTTTTTGTGGGGATTATAGGAGCTCATGGAGTTTTACCTTTCTGTGCCATAGCTTCATGGTTAGCCATTACACAGACACTGAAAACACCTTTGACAAAATTCAACACCCCTTCATAATTAAAAAAAAAACCCTGGTGAAAATAGATATAAAATGACCTATGTCTGACTGATAAAGCTGTATATGACAAACTCACAGGCAACATCATCCTGGGGAAAAGCTGAAAGCATTTTCTCTGAAATCAGGAATGAGACAAGCATGTCCACTATCACCACTCTGTTCAGTATGCTTGAACTTTAGTGAAAGCAGTCAGGCAAGAGAAATAAGGGATAGAAATAGGGAAGGAATAAGTCAGATTATTCCTGTTAGCAGACGATATGATTCTTTATATAGAAGGACCCCCCCACACCCCCAAAAAACACAACTGCACAAGAATACTTTTAGGTCTGATAAGTTTAGCAAAATGGCAGGGTACACACCAATAATGAACCCAGAGAAAGAAATCAGGAAAACACTTCCATTCTTGATAGTTTAAAAAAAAAAATGAACCGAATACTTAGCAATTGCTCTAACTCAAGAGGTGAAAGACCCCTGTAACAAAAATTACAGAACTCTGAAGGAAAAAATTGGAATGGACATTAGAAATGGAAAGATAAGCCAGGTGTGGTGGCACATGCCTGTAATCTCAGTACTCTGGGAGACTGAGGCGGGAGGATCTCAAGTTCACCCCCACCTGGTCAATTTAGGGATTTACTGTCTGAGAAGTATTTTTAAAAGGTCTAGGAATATATATCAGTATAAAGGACCTGTGTTTACTTCCCAGTTAAAAAAAAAAAGAGGAAAAGATATCTCTTGTTCTTAGATACACAGAATTAATATTGTTAAAAGGGCCATATTACCAAGAGATCTATAGATTAAATCTAATTTCTATTAAAGTACCAAGAAGGTTCTTCACAGAGCTAGAAAAAACAGTCCTAAAATTCATATTAAACCAGAAAACACTCAGAATAGCCAGAGCAATCCTGAACAAAACAGGAAGCATCACAATATAATGGATTTTAAAAGTATAGTAACAAAACAGCATGGTACTGGCACAAAAATCTATTCTTTGACTAGTAGAATAGACCAGAAGACACCCCATACACCTCCAGCCATCTCGATGATTTGGTCCTTCATTGACATCACTTTTGACAAGAACTGCTTCACATCTCAGAGGAAGTAAAGTTGGGAGACATGGGAGCTTTTTTGAACTGGAGTGGGAAGAAAAGGAAGTAATCTGCCCCTGTAGGTTTGTGGTTACAGTGGGAATCAGTGTAAAGACCCCCAAAGAGGGCAAAAATGGGGGGAATTGACTGGTAAATTACTAATCAGTCCTCTTTCGAGAGAGCTTTTCTAGTGCTTCCTCTCACTTTTAAAGATAGTTCACACTCTTATCATCATCTGTGTGTTCTATGTATAACCTCAGTGATGATATTATAAAATATTTTTATAAAATAAAACGCCCTATGCAAGAATAGGAGTAGAATCCCAGTGTTCTTCGTTTGGGTTTCTGGTTTCTTAAACTAGGGTAAGATTCTGCTTTCTCAGTGACAGCAGTGACTGAAACATGCTCAGGCCGTCGCACTAGAGCCACACTGGCTGACCGCCTTGCTTTGCTGTGGAGGATGAGCCACAGAGCCCAAGATTGGCGCTGCTTTCACGCCATCTGTAGTCATTCTCATAGGGAAAGAAGAAAAGCACGAGAGACATGAATGGCTAGTCAGCCATAATTTATGTTTTGGAAAGGAGGAAGAGAGGCTGACCCTGCACCCTGTGCTTCAGCTCTGGTTGAGAAAAACACAGAACTGAAACAGATGAGATGTAATCTGGAAGCCAGTCGAGTGCTTTTAAGAAATGATAGGAAGTATAGGCTTATTATACTTACCGTGAAACAGTGGCTTGGTTTAGCTGTGAGGCCAGGAAACTCTTACTATATTCTAAAAGTAGTCAGACAATGTTAGTTAGGCCCACTCTCTGCAGAGCTGTTATCTTAAAGGCTATTATCTGCCTGCTGAGGAAGCATCAATAGTTGTTCTTTGCACGGATGGGTCCTTTTGCAAGTGGTTCTGCCATGTTGGCCATAATTTATGAGATCAAGGCAAGTCTCTGGCTCAAGGGCTTATGAAGTGGCCTGGAATGCAGACTGCATACCCAGCGATAATGGAAGTTAGTCAGAATATTCTTTCTTTCCTGTACGTTACTCCTGGAGAAAAGGAGAATGACAGGTAATTCACAATGGGAATTTAAAGTTACAGTTTGTTCATTCATTCATTCAGGACCTATTTGAATGCCTATTTGCCAGATACTCTTTGAGACTGTAGATTTCTTCATGAACAAAACAAAGTTCATGTTTTCATGGTACTACATTTCAGTGAAGTCCAGATGGTAAACCTGAAGTAGCAGTCAGTAGTGAAAAATGCTGTGAAGAAAAATGAAGCAGGATTAGCTGAGAGAGTGGATTAAAAGCTACCATTTTAAATAGCTAGGAGCCCTAGAGATTTATTTTAAGGAAGTGGTTTATGTGATCTTGGAGGCCAACAAGCCCTGAAGGTATGCATTTGGCAAGCTTGAGACCCAGGAAGAGCCCATGTTTCAGTTTGAGTCCAAAGGAAGGAAAAGACCAATGCATGTCCCAGCTCAAGGTAGTCAGGCCGTAGGCGTTCCCTCTTACTCTCAGGGCAATCAGCCATGAGACCCATCCACTTTATGGAGTGCTTTCTGGTTGACTTAGTCTGTCAATTTAAATATTAAAGTCATCCAGAAACACCTTTATAGAAACACCCATAACAGTTTGGCATGGTGGGGCACGCCTGTAATCCCAGCACATGGGAGGCAGAGGCAGGAGGATTGTTGCTAGTTAGAGGCCAGCCTGGTTAACACAGTGAGCTCAAGGCCAGCCTGAACTGCATAGTGAGACCCTGTCTCAAAAAAACAAAAACAAAAAAAAAAAAAAAAAAAAAAAAGAAATACCCATAACAATGTTTTAACAAATATCTGGACACATCGTGCTCAAAGAAAGTTCACACATAATTTTAACTGCCATAGAGAGGGTTAGTTGGTAGACCTGGAATCGTCGTACATAATTTTTTTTAAAATTTTATTTTAATGGTACATTTTAGATGTACATAGTGATAACATTCATCATAGGGGATTTGGACTTGTGCGTGACATAATCTTGTTACTTCTTTTTTTCTCATTCCCCTCCCCTCACCCCCTATTTACAAAAGCTTTGTTTCCATTTTTTCCTTCCATTTCTTATTTCTCTTGTCCCTCGGCTCCTTTCCCCCTCCCTTGTTCCCTTTCCCATTTGGACATTTTCTTAGGGAAAAAATAGTATGATTATAGTGGGCAAACAAATTGCATAACTGCTTCAACAACAGCAAACAGAAGGTACGTCTAAGCCCATAAACAGGTGCTCATCTTCGTTACTTACTAGGAAATGCAAATATAAACCGTGATGAAATGCCACTATATAGTATATAATTAAATGACAACCACCAGAAAGCGGACAGCTGCAACTCATACATCGCTGATGCAAATGAAAGATAGTATCAGCACTTTGGAAGACAGCCTGGCACTTTCTTATAAACACAGGATTGGGTGATCCCATTTCTAGATGTTTACCCATCATTTTCAGTAACCCCCAAACTGGAAACTGTAAATGTCTAAGTAGTACATCACAGGGTGGAATACTGTTCAGTGGTTAGAAAGGAATGCAGAGTGGATAAATCTCAGAGGTATTAGGGTCAGGTGAAAAAAGCAAAACAAAAATTATGTGTTGTGTGATTTCATTTATGTGTAGATCTAGAAAAAAGGACAGCTAAGCAGTTCATTGGTGATACAGGCGAGGAGTGGAGGTGGGCAGGGGCAGAGATGTATCTACAGAGAACATTTGGAAGTGTTGGAAATGTTCTGTATCATGATTTTGGTGGTAGTTACAGGACTATATACATACATTTGTCAAAACTCCTCAAATTGCATATGATTAATGCTGGTGGATTATTTAGAGCCTTTGCACGTGACATTTTTCTGCCTCGAAAGTTCCCTTTCCCTGCCTGGTTAACGCACAGTCAGTGTTCAGATGTTGTTTGAGTATCGTATTGTTGGGGAATCCATTTGTTTCTGGGCCCAAGCTAGTACAGGATGCTGTGGCCCTTGTTGCCCTTTTCTCAGCTTTTGTTACAGTCTGGCTGGTAATAATGAGCTTAAGGTCTCTTTCTGCCTTATCTGCAAACGTGGAGGTGCTAGACACTGATTACCGTTGTGTTCACAGTTCTTGAGTTAGGTGCTCTAGTAAATATTGCACTGCTGCGTATATGTGTGAGAGTTCCCTGTGTCCTATTCTCAGGAAAGGCATCTGTGGTTTGTGCCGAGTTGCCCTGGCTGAGGCTTCCCACCTGCTGTATTGTACCTGGGAAGTTGTGGTTCTTAGTGTTCACTTGTCTGCCATGACTTCGGGTGAGATGATGTGTGGGCACCATGGGTCATCCTCTTGTTGCTGGGCCATTCTTTCTGAGAACATAGAGAAGCTTTCCTTGCTGTTACTCTTTTAGCAGAGAGAGAAACCTAGCCTAGGGCATATTCCTGGACCTAGTCAACTTTTTCTCTGATTTCCAGCAAGTTGTGTTACCTGCCTTGGTAACAGTAAGTCAGCTGTTGTGCAGCGCCGTGGCATGCGCCCTTCTCTGCTGATCCTGGTGTTCCAGATGGGAATTCCACTCCTCTAAGCAGGCTTAGGGGATCTCATCTGCAGGCAGTTGCGGGGCTTGAACAGAGGCCTATTTGATGGGGCGTAACTCTAATTTTGTGCACAAGGCACGTAATCATGGGTATATAATTACCCTTGTTTAATATTTACAACATTTCAGTTGATGAATTATTAATTTTAATTTTAAGTTTTATTATATTAAACAATGAGTACTTAACAGGAAAAAATAATAAAGTATTGAATTTTTTGTATTTATTGAGTGGTCATAAAAAAGCATCAAAATTTTCAACATCGACTGGTTTTGGTCTACAAAATCTAAAAAGTAACAGCAGAAATAAATTCCTATATGAAATACAGTGAAAATGCCAGTAGAACTCTACAGCAAAAATAATCTTTACTCCAACTATCACACCTAAGACCATCTTCACACATGACAGTAGCACATTCCATACACACATATTGCTCACACTGACAGCACAAGTGTTTTGCTTTCCTGGCCTTTTTGTAGGACATAGTTGACATCTTCCTGGTCTCGCTGTTTTGTCAGGAGGTTCTTAGTATATTATACAATGTGTAGTGAACAGGAACATAAAATATCAGTAAAATAAAGTACTAAATATTTTATGTGTATTGCACATTTAGGATAAGCATCAACACTTTCACATCAGCTGTGTACTTGCTTATAAAACCTAAAAGATAACGTCAGAAATGAATTCCTATGTGAGCTACAATGAAAATACAAACAAAAGTCTGCCACAGAAATAATCTTGACTTCAGCTGTCCCCCCCAAGGCAGTCTTCATACATGACAACTGCATGTTCCATGTGCATGTCATGCTTACGCTGACAGCACATGTGCTTACTTTCCTTTCCTGTGTGCCAGGCTGTTTTGTCACTTCTCTTGTCTTCCTCTTCTGTCAGAAGCTTCCTACTATATTGTGCAAAACGACTTAGCAGGAAAATAAGATATCAATAAAGTAAAATATCAAGTATGTAATGAGTGCTTAGAGTAGACATCAGCACTTTCACATCAGCTGGTAATTGCTTATAAAACCTAAAAGATGATATTAGAAATGAATTCCTGTGTGAGCTACAATGAAAATACAAACAAAAGTCTAACACAGGCTTCAACTGTCCCCCCTAGGTAGTCTTCACACATGACAATTACATGTTCCATATACATGTCTTGCTTACACTGATAGCACATATGTGTTGTTTTCTTGTCTATTTTGTAGGGCACAGTTCACACCTTTTTGTTTTTTCTGTTGTCATAGTGGGTCTTCGTAATGCTGGGCCTGCCTCTTTACCTGTCAGTTCACCAATGTGCTCCACAATTTTTTTGCATAGTTTTCTTGTACACTTGTTCTTTTCTTTGTAAATTATCAAACTATTTATCCCATATGTGTTTAGGATTGAGTAAAACACAGCCATTGGCCAACATTTTGTGTTTCGAATGACATCATAGTTGCTGCATAATTCACCAAGAGTGTCTAGCCCACCTTTGGTTTTGTTGTAGAAAATTACCATCTCAGCCTTCAGTTTTGTTGAGGTTTCCCTGTCAGTAATTCCATCATGGTGCAATGTTGTATCTTTCTGAAATCCAGAGATTGTACTCTACAATTATCTGTTTTGAAGTTGCAAACATTTCATTTTGAATTTCAGCTTTGTTCTTGTGTATAGTTCCTGCACTGGTCAACTTGTGCTCTGTTAGCAAATGTAACGTCAGTTGGAAACTGGTAAATCAATTGTCAAATATGGCATTCTGATTAGTTTGGGAGATGGGAACAAGTCTTTTCACAACATTATTCGTTTTATTACTATATGAATAAGGGCCTGGTGGCTGAGTTCCAGGATAAACTTCCAAATTGAAAGTATAATGTCTTTCCGTCTACAAGGGCATACATTTTTCTGCCATATTTTGAAGGGTTTTTTGGGGATATACAGCCTAAAGCTACAGTGACCATGAAATGCTGCTAGGTGTTCATCAATAGTCATGTTTTCAGATGATGTGTGAATCTTGACAGTTTCCCACAAATTGTTCAAACAATGAGCAGATAGCAGCTAGATTATCAGTTCTTTTTCTTTCTTGGTGGGTGCTGTAGTATCAGACCTCAGGCAGTTTTGAAGAAAACCAAGTCTCATCAGTGTCATTGTTACTCTACAAACCTGAAGCCCACACCCATAAGTTTTTTATCTCTATAAGTCTTTTACATTCCTGTCATTTTAGCAAGATGAAGCTGTGCTAAAAGTACAGCAAACCTATGAATGCTTTCAGTTCAACTTGTGAGATTTCACAATAAACATTTTTGAGTGTGGCTATCGGTGCATACAGAGCGTTTTACTTGTATTCCATTATTTGTGCATTTCACAACATCTTGTGACATTTTATCTGTTACAATTTCCAACATTGAATAGTGGTGCTGGGATTCTGTCCAATAGATTTCGCCCCTGCCAAGATCCCCACTGTAATTTCAGACATAGTTCTAAGGTTACATCATTCTGTTTGATTGTGTGACCATTTTGTACCATTTGACTAGTGAAATATGTACTAACACTGCTGTTTTCTTCAGCATCTGAATCAGGAGGTCATTCCCTGTGTCTGTCTGTATCACTTGATTCTTGCTCCATTTCACCGTTACAGGAACTTTGGCTCATGTGGCCGACATCAAATCCTAAATGCACATCTGTTGCTGCCTTGGAGCTCCTGTACACACCCAGCCTACATCTGGCAAGTCGGTGAATGCACAGATGGGTTCCTGCCTTCCCTACACCCAGCTACTGTGGGCCGCACCCACATTCCACTATGGTGTAGGACACGTGTACATGGCAGATGAATAGTGTGGGGATATTTTACCCACTATAATGCTCTGGTAAACAAACCCAAAACCTGTTACATGGAGTGCAGTGTGGCTATAAATCCCAGTTTTATCATTTTGCACAGGTGCACGCAACTTGCCTTTCGTCTTACCAAGTGGGTAAACACAGAGATTGCTTACTGTGTCCCCCAGACGCGGCTCCTGGGGTGCTCAGCTGGCCACCATAATGCTAAAGCACAGTGTGTAGTGGGAAAGTGTGTGATGGGTGTTTTAGCCTCTCTGGTTTCCCCTGTCATGCCCGCTTCCAGGAGGGGAGAAGAACTTCGGCTCTGACCAGCCTGTGATCATACTCACTCCTGTCCCCGAGCCCTGTGCAGACCCAGTTTCCGTGATGAATGTGTACAGTATTTAATGAAAGACCTGGCACCTAACACTGTCCTCTCTTCTTCTTTCCAATGCGCACGTCTCCTTTATTTCTCTATGCTGTAGGCAAGAGGGGATTCCAGTAGGGTATTGGTTAGGGACACCATACCCATATTTGACCATTTTGAGTACAGTTGAGTGTTTAAATCACTATCAGAGCGCCCTTCTTTATGCCTGTCTCTATTTTGGCAGAGTTTATAAAGCTTGTCATTTCATCCAGTCCTCACTGGCATTACCCAATTAGTTAACAACTTTGAAGGTGTTTTTCTAGAACTTTCTTTATATAAATCTGATTTCTTAACAGTTTCCATTGTATTTAATTAGCACTTACCCTTTTTGTTTATTTTTAACCCTAGTAGAGCTAAATAATTCTATTCTTTTCATCTAGATTATTGTAGTAGCCTCTCTGGTTTTCCTGATCCACTCTTGCCTCCCCGCTTCCTGCAGGGTAATCCCCACATACCAAGGACCTGGTCAAGCCATTCTTTTGCTCCCCACTCTTTAATGGGTTTTCTCCACTTTGCTGGAATTCACCTCTTACCATAGTTTGTGATGTAGCACAGTGCCTGGCCCATGGAAGGCACTAATATTTATTGAACTAATTCTTTGCGTTGTAAGTGCTATCAGGACTTTGTGGTTGTTAGCATTGTCTTACAACCACACATATAAACAGTAATTCCTTTTACCTGTTTTTGTGATTGGGGTGGTAGTGGTTGGTGAGTGGTAAAAAAAGAGCTGTCTTTTTGTGTGGTGTGGTGTGTTTTGTTTTGTTTTGAGATGGAATCTTACTGTGTTGTCCAGGCTGCTCTCAATCTTCTGGACTCAAGTGATCACAGTACTGGGATTACAGGTGTACACCTCAAAACCTGGCACTTTCCTTTAGGAATAGACTGCTTTCATGTAGTAAGAATGGAGCAATGGATTGGCAATATCCAGTATTCAATTGGATAGGAAAAGACTCACTTGACTTTTAGTTTGATGGATGTTGGAGAACTGCGGTTGAACTTAGATGGTACTTTTGATGTTCCAAATATTTAGAACAACATTTTTTTGTATTGTATATTAATATACTTAATATCTCTTGTGCATGTGCATGCACACATATGCTTGCACACACACACACACACACACACACACACACACGTTCTTTTTTCTTGATACTACTTGTTCTACCCTGTGTCTTATCCTTTCATTTTGGACTCAACATGTGTGTGACACTAGGATGTTGTGGTCAGGGTGGAAGAGCTGTCCTCATTTGTTGGTCGGGGTGATATATGCTAACCAGCAAATCCTGACCTTCCAATCCGCATTAAATGAGACTGTTAATTATTTTTTAATGAAAGTTTATAAACTTCTCACACAAATCAAAGTTTCAGTATCTTAATAACCACATAAAAAAGACTGATTTTAAATTTTTAACCGTGGAGGTGATTTTTAGAATATATTTAATTATAATTACTTGCTTTCTTTTATTAGTCTTAAAGTTATATATGCATAAATACCAGTGATGTCTAGATTGGAGAAACTATGTATGCTAGTAAGTTTGTTTTAAAAGAAATTATTCAATCATGTACATAGTTATGGCATATGCTAACCAGGGCTCTGTGATATTTTTTGTTAGTCTTTTTTTTCAATGAAGCAGCTCTTTGAACATGACCTGTGTTAGTCTGTGAGTATCACTAAATAGAGAGTAAGGACTCAAATTTTAAGTTGAACAAGGTCATTTGGTTAACATCACATTTTGTTCCATTTTGCAGCTGCTTGGTCAATTTTTGGATGAAGCCATTAAATTAATTGCTTGCCATCATGAGCAGAAGCAAGCGTGACAACAACTTTTATAGTGTAGAGATTGGAGATTCTACGTTCACAGTCCTGAAACGATACCAGAATTTAAAACCTATAGGTTCAGGAGCTCAAGGAATAGTATGGTAAGTTTTTACTTCTAAGCTTCGGTAAAGATTCATTAACTGTTACCTTTTTTTTAAAATCTCATAATATAGATACTTCGGTAAATAACTAGCTTGCCTCAGAAAATTAAATTAAAACTATAAAAATTAAATGAAAGCTGTAACTTGGTAAATTGTTTTCTTCAGAGATTAATGGTCTTTTTTATTACTAGTCATAAAGCATAATTTTATAAACCAGCACTGCTATCTTTAAGTACAAACCATGATTGAACATTTGATCATGTGCCATATAGAGATATGTCTGTGGTGCAAAGAATAATTGGCATGCTTATTAATTCCATGTATACATCTATTCCCATAGCTAATTATTTAATAAGAAGCCTCACTTAATCATCACTTTCGTACTATAATGAAACTCTGGAATTTCAAAAATCTTATTTTACACTGGAGAATGAAGTCAGCTAATATCATCTCAGTGTATGTTTCAAAACTCATATATATCTTTAAAATTGATTTACAAGCTAATTTCTACAGAATGCCCAGGCTTTCATAGATCAGCATAATTTCTTATAAACTGAAATGCAGAACACTCCTTGGGATAGTTCTGTTAATGATTCAAAATCACTAAGTTAGCATAATAAGCTAGTGTTTGAGGGAATTCTAAACCACACTGAAGCATAATTATATCTTTATTACCTCTTCTTGAACCTAATTTGTTTTGAAGTCTGTTTAAAATATAGGTTCTCTTTATGGCCCAGCACTTAATGCCAGGTTCTAGAGAAGCTCTTGCACATGTGCACAGAGGAGTACACATGGGGCTTCTCTTTGCACCATTATTTATAGTACCAAAAATGGGAAACAGAATGAAATCTATCCAGAATAAAAAATTGTGGTATAATCATATAGTAAAATACTATACAGCATTTAAATGAACTGGGGCTATCTGTATCAACAAGGAATAGTATCAGAAATGTTGAATTGAGTTTATAAACAGAATACACATGTCATTGTACCGCTTATCTGTAGTTTAAAATATGCAAAACAATACCATACATTTATGGGTGCATCCACACATAAAAAAAATATACATGAACATAAAACTGAGGGTTTTACTTACCTCTGAGGATAGAGAAGAGGGAGGAGCTTTATTTGTAACACATTTCTAGCAGTTGGCATCATTTTATACATGGCATTCTCTGGTCATCATTTTAAGCAGTCACATGCAGTCAGTAACCAGCCACAAATTAAAGAAAGTAATACTGTTTGGTCAGTATTAGGATTCTGAAAGCCCTGCTCTTATTTCGGATTCTAGGTCTGTGGTTTACCAGCTTTGTGTTTCTTGGCAGATGAACATTTCGAAGCCTGTTTTCTTACCTAATTTATGTTATACTATTTAGAAACACTTAATGATATTTTAAAATATATTAATATTTCTGTCCTCAGAGACGTACACTCTGAAATTTATGTGCCAGAATTAAGAACAAAAAATTGCTTTGGAAAGGACCTTAAATCCTCTTAGCCAGTACCTGTCCTGAGAAATAAATGTCTTCAAATTTTCACTTAATAATTTTCCTAAAAGATTACTTTAAAATAGACAAATATTAAATGTAAAAATTTCAAAACTCATTGTATTGATCAACTGAAGAATTTAGTTTGAGGAGCAAAAAAGGATTATTTTGGGCCTCAGCCATAAATATAGGATTCAGTGAACTTGGATTTGGGCCTCTGAATCCCCAGTTGTTTCTGATTTATGCACATTTAAGAATCGAGAATTAGATGGATATAAAATAGTGAAATCCACTCAGATACTTTAAACTTTATTGTTTGAAATACTCCTTTTATTTGGCAGATAAACTATTATTAATAGGAATGAATTTAACAGTTAAAAATAAAACCTACTTTTTCTGAAGACAGAATTTCTAATAATTTTCCATGACCCTCAATGTGGTTTTGCTTTTAATTTGGTCAGGACATATCTGTAAATACGTCACTTAAAAAGAGGTTATAATATTTATGTAAATTTTGCTATGTGTGTTCATGTGTTTGTATCCAGTAGTTGCAGTATATGTGGTAAAAAGATACCCATTTATGTAGTACCAGTTTCTAATCCGTGTAGTTCTATGCTATATTTGATACAAGATAGTTACAAAACAAATTCAGGTTTTCCATCAGGTAAGGAAATCACATTAATCAGTAATGAGCTGGCTTTCAAATATTACGCAAACAGGAGTCATCTTTTATAGCACGGTGGGCGGTCTAGTGTGAACACCACAGCCTTGTGGTTTAGTCTTCGTGTCTCAGCTTTGCTTTTAATCTTGCTGGCTAATCTCATGCAAGTTACTTCACTGCTGGCCCTGTATTGGCAGTGGTGAATCCAGATGATTTTTAAAGTCTTTCAGTCATAAAATTGAGTAATTTAAAGACTAGTTATCTTATTTGGACTTCAGTTTCTCTGACCTGAGAAAGGCCTTATGTGAAAGGCCTGCTATGTAGTGAGTGTTGTGGAGGAAGACACAAGGAGTAAAATGATAGATGAGTGTGATATGCTCTATGTCCTAGTTAGGAAACAACTACTGATGCCTTCAAATCTAGCATTCATAATTATCAACACCTTTATTTTTTTTAGTTTCTCCTCCACAGTAAATTTTAAGGACTTTGCTCTTTTTCAATTACAAAATAATAAATTTTGTTTACATTCTTCGATACGTACCTTCCCCTTTCTGTATTCATTTTGTGTCCAAAAGGATGGAAGTAGCATAATATGTAGAATTTTGGGGCAAGTATTTTGAGTAGAGTTTCTGCCCCATGTTTTCCTATTTGGTTTAAGTGTAGGAGGGACAGTTCCTTTAGGCTTTAAACTGTCTAGTGGACCTGAACACATGTGAAGCATTTGTACATTCAGTGCCTACCACGTACCAGGTGGGTCCAGAGGATGTGCAGTGAATAAGCAAGTGTCTGTCCTTGCAGTCCATTGTCTCTTTGGATGTATTATAGGAATGTGCTGTGGTAAGTACAGAAGACAAATGTTGAACATCATACATCAGAGGGTGACCTGATTGTGTTTGCCTTTGGAGAAAGTGAGGAAGCTATATGAATGTCTCATAAATTCTGTTTTGCAGATTCTTGCTTAAGTTTTCTGCTTTTCTTTTCTAATTTCTTACTGCAGTGCAGCTTATGATGCCATTCTGGAAAGAAATGTTGCAATCAAGAAGCTGAGCCGGCCATTTCAAAATCAAACTCATGCCAAGAGGGCCTACAGAGAGCTAGTTCTTATGAAATGTGTTAATCACAAAAATGTATGTGAATATCTTAAATTTCTTAAGTACATGTCACATCAACTTTTATTCATGAAAACATGAATAGCAAAGACTTTTTAAATACTAGGGGCTTTAAATTGTTCTTCTAGATTCAAACATTGTTTAAAAGGGATAAACAAACACACATCTCTCCACAGTGTAGTTTTTTTTCAACTTTATTAAATGATATCAAAAGAAAAATAGCTTGTGTAATTTCCTGGCATTTAATTTACAAAAAAAGTTTTAAAGAGGTGTTTTAGAACAGTTTTATTCAGGATTGGTCTCATCTTTTATTTTTTTGTTCTCTACAAAGGTGGCATTTCAGAGAACTATAGCCTTATACAAAGATGAAATTGTTCCCCTTTTACTTTGACACTGGAATTTAAATCATACGGGGTATAGAATTTTAAAAAAATTACTTTTCCCCACTCCACTTGCCTTTGGTGGCCGGGGGTGGGGGGGTGGGGGGGGAGATATGTCTCTCTAAGTTACTAAGTTGCCCAGGCTGGACTCAAACTTGAAAGCCTCCTTGCATCAGCCTGCAAGAGTGTTGGGATTACAGGCATGCACCCCTTCATCTGGTTTGAGAATAAACAATTATACTTTTTTTTTTTTCAATTTTATTTACCAAGAACATGTGTTGGTACATTGTATACATAGTGATCACGTTCATCATAGTTAATTTGTACCTGCACATGATATATCTTGGTTAACAATTATACTTTTTAAAACTTATGCATACTAATACTGTTAGGATATTTTTAATGAAATGATCACTCTAAGCTGAGAGGAAATAAACTAGAAGAGAATTTATGCAATGGATAGTTTTATAAAATACTAAAGTGGAAGCATCTGGCCAGAGGCACTTTGTGGTGTTTGGCCAAAGGAGTTAATGAATACACTGAATACTCAATACTTTCTAATGGCAGATAATACAGTCAGCCACATTTTGGGAGTTACAAATAGGAATCTTATGTGTACTGGAGGAACAGGGTCCTCACCCAGGGGAAAATGCATGGCTGTTAAGGATTAGGCTCCTTGACTGGGAAGCCTCCTTACCCTGTTGTTTTAAAGGCAAAGCAAATATCAGATAATCCCAAAGCAGTCATGGTGTAACTCTGAAATGGTGGTGGGTGGACAGTAAGTGTCACAATCTCTAGAGAAAGAGTTCTGTGAGCTTCAGTGAATTGGGAAGGCTTTGCAGAGTAGATTTATGCCGACTCTTAGAGATGGGGTCAAACTTGGCTTGATGAAGAAAGAGGACCTCCCAGAGAAGAGGAATGCATAGAAAAGGCCCATAGATGGAGATTAAAGTTAGTCATAAATAGTGTAGTGCCGCATATCTGATTGAATCCTCTGATAAGAACCAAGGCCTATTTTCTTTGTACAGCAGCCATTAAAATCCTGTATGGAAATCATGGCACCAGTTGACTCAGGCTAACAAGTAATTTTTTCTTAAAAGCCTGTTGACAGGTCACATCCTGCCCTTTTTTTTTTTTTTTTAATTAAGAATAGTGCCTTCTTTCTCTCTCTTTTAGATTTCGAAGGAGAAATTTGGTTACTCTCACTAGCAGTGGTGGCAAACCTACAGCTCATGTGCTGTAGCACACCGTTTGTATCATTGAAAGGTCTAAAAGGTTCGCCATCACTGGCCCTAGAGTATTAAGAGGTCGTTTTTATGTTTTTTGTCTGACTTGTCATTTATTGGCTTCACTTTCCAGTTTTGCTCAGGATGCTTTCATAAACTGGATTAATTTGTAAGGAACCTTTGGAAATATTGCAAAAATTAGGTGTCTATCTGAATTTTCCAGTTCTCTCTAATTTTTCATTTTATTAATACGGATGTTATTATTAGAGACGTTTTCACAGATGCTTTTTTAAAATCTTCCTGTTGCATCCAGTTGAGTTTCTCTCATCTGTTGCTATTGTTGTCATTCTTCTTGTCCACAGAAGGAAACTTTAAGTGTCTTCTCAATGAGTTATCTACCTAATAATTTTTACTTCTATCGACACAGCCATATGCTGCCCATTAACCAATCCTTGGCTTTTGCTTGACTCTCTAATCTCTCAGTGCTATAATTTCCTTTATTTCTCCTCTTGAAAAAAATAGGATGGCTGCTTTAATGTTAGTTCTTACAGTTTAGATGATATGTCATTCAAATTGTATGATATATACAGTACCATACAGTGCACCCCTATGGTTCACCTGTACATTTCAGTGGTTTGCAGTTCAGTGGTTTACATTTCAATGGTTTGCAGTATGTATACTGATACATGGGACAATCTCAGCAGTCAGTTCTAGAATATTTTCAGCACCTCAGAAAGACACTTTATATCCCAGCTGTCACTATGTTTCTCCCATAGCTGCCTATCTCTGAGCACCCACTGAGCTTCCTGTTGTCTCTGTGCTGAACACCTCTCCTCTCTCCTTGGGTTTCCTAGATGTCAGAAGAGTTTTACTACTTGTCCAATCTCCACATCTGGTAGGGGAGACTCGAATTTATCTAGTCAGCTGCTTTCTTTCCTACTGTCATTTCCTCTGTCTTAAACAAATTTGTTTTCTCTTTCTGATCTGAGTATTATTTTTCTGAATTTATTTCCTGAACAGATATTTAAATATCTTCTCTAAGAAGAACTTAATGTATTAGATGAATAACATAGATTTGGCCCTCATGAAGTTTATGTGTAGAAAAACGTTCCCATCTTTAAATTGTTGACGGATGTTTAAAATGTGTTCATTGCTGTAAAAGCGAATCAGCCACTCTTTCTAACAAGGGTTCTGTGTGGTCAGGTTGAAGCTGTTGTGAAGAGGAGACTACAGTACAGGGTGTTGAGTGCTGTAAGTACATGGAAGATAAATGGGGACAAAGTAGAGGCAGTAGTCAACTGCCAAGGACTAAGGGTTGTCAGGCCACAAAAGAGGTTCATCTGGATGATTCAGTAAGTGACAAGCATAGGGAATAGTATGTTTAAAAGCACAAAAGCTTTTTTAAAATGATCTTGAAACTAATTTAGTATGGCTGAAATATCAAGTTGAATACTTAGCAGATCAAATAAATTGATGTCATCATAGAGGGTGTCATAGGTACCGATGGGAAGATTTGGAACTTACTTGTTGGTTTTAAGTTTTTGAGGAGGAAAGTAATATGGTCAGATCTTTTCTATTTTTTCTTTCACCATATTGTGTTTTGTTTTGTTTTTTGTAGGGGGTGCTGGGAATGGAACTCAGGGCCTTGTGCTTGCTAGGCAAGGGCTCTACCACTGAGTTAAGTCCCCAACCCCTCTTTTACCATTTTATAGGCAGTAGCTGGATGGTAGCTGGATTTGCAGAAAACCATTGCTAGGGAATCTGCTCAGGCTGTCATAGCAAATACCATGGACTGGATGGCTTAAACAACAGAGACGTATTTCTCGTAGTTCTGAAACTGGGAAGTTCAGGATCAAGGTGCTGGCTGATTTGGTTCTTAGCGAGCATTCTCTTCCTGACTTGGAATGGCCACCTTCTCGGTTTATCTCCACATAGCCTTTTCTCAGTGTGTAGATCTTCCTCTTTCCTTCCTCCACACCAGTCCCATTATAAAGACCCCACCCTCATGACCTAATCTGACTGACTATCTCCCAAAGACCCCATCTTCAAATACCATCACATTGTGGGGTAGAGCTCCAGCTTAACGAATCTTGAAGGAACAGACCTTAAGCCTGTAATATTAGTATTTGAAGTAATTACAGCATGAGCACTCTCAGAGATTTTAGAATCCTCAGCCTGTACAATAGCACAGGGAATGGAAAAAAGAGGTTGAAGTGCAGACTGACAGTAGAATGAATAACATTTTTTTCAGGTATTTTTTTATGATACAGGTGTTAGAAAAGGAGACAAATCACTCAAGACAGAAATCACTCTGAGCCTTCTATTGTAAAGTGGAGGGCCCAGTAGAAAATGAAGAAGTTTGGATAGGAATGAAAACAAGTTCAATTTTATACTTTTGTGAGATATCTGTGTAAGTGGCAACGTATATTTGAGACTCCTAAGCAATGACTTTTACTGCATATTGGAAAATTAACTACATAGTGATGTTTGGAGAAAAGATAAAGATAATATCATGCAGGGAAAGAGGTAGGTAGGGAAAAGAAAAGGCTTACAAATAGTAGTTGAGAAAGCGAGTATGCCTGTTGATAAATCAGTGGAATTGACTGGGAGTGAAGAAAGCTGGGAAATTGGAGTAATATTAAAAAACTAGAACCAGTGTGAGGAAAGGGCTGAGGTTATTGAAAAACATTTGAGTTAGACAAGAGCTAGGAGAAGGTGTTTACATTTACTGACAAATTATGTAGAGCTTTTTGTAATATGAGTACTTGAATATTGAGTATTTATGAATGGAATGAGTTGTGTAAAACTTTTGTGTTAATAAGGTTTTGTGTTAGTTTTTAAGACTTTATTAAGCAGTTTTAGGTTCATAGCAAAATTGGAAAGAAGGTACAGAGAGTTCTTTTATATCCTGTGCTCCTATATTGTCCGGTATTTCCCAAAATCAACATCACCTACCGAAGTGATAGACTTGTTATAATTGATGAACCTACATTAATACAAAAATTAACCCTCAAAATCTGTAGTTTACATTAGGATTCTCTCTCTTTCTGTCTTTGTCCCCACCTTCTTTTTCCCTTGTGGTCCTGAGTCTCAAACTCAGGGTCTCATGCATGCTGGACAAGCATTCTGCCACTGAGCTGTATTCCAGCCTCCCAGGTTCACTCTCAGTGTGATATATTCTATGGATTTGATATATATTCTACCTTCTTACTTTCATATAGAGTAATTTCACTGCCCTAAAGCTCTTATGTGCCTCCTCCTGGTCATTCCTTCTTCTTCCCCAATTCCCTGCCTTAAAGATTTAATATATTAAAATGATACCTGAGCTTAAAACATAAAATTTGAAAGATTAAACTGATGGTGAATTTTTAAAACATGTTCCTGCTAGCTTGAACCACCAGTGGTACATGCATGGCTGTACATACATTAATCGGGTGGCCTTTACCACGGGTGGTACAAATGAATACCTTCAGATCTAATCACTTGTATTGGTCTTCTTACTAATAAAATTATTAAAAAGCTGCCGAGTG
This sequence comes from Hystrix cristata, assembly GCA_004026905.1. Lineage (NCBI taxonomy): Eukaryota > Metazoa > Chordata > Mammalia > Rodentia > Hystricidae > Hystrix > Hystrix cristata. Next base: position 28,488 of record PVJO010010469.1, read on the forward strand.
GGAGAGTCGTTCATGGACCACTGGTTGTTCAAGCTGCCCAGAAGTGAGACTTACGAATTATGGCCCAAGCGTGAACATGTTAAATTACATATTTGCAGTTCCCAAATGAAGCATTAAGTAGTTTCTAATTTTTCTGTCTTTTTGCTTTACCACAGATAATTGGCCTTTTGAATGTTTTCACACCACAAAAGTCCCTAGAAGAATTTCAAGATGTGTAAGTGTGGTAATTAGAATATTGTTAGTACAGAATGCTGTTGGTACATTCTTAGATTGTTACTGTACACTTTAGCTGTCTTCTTTTTCTACCCATGAAGTTACATAGTCATGGAGCTCATGGATGCCAATCTCTGCCAAGTGATTCAGATGGAACTAGATCATGAAAGAATGTCCTACCTTCTCTATCAGATGCTGTGTGGAATCAAGCACCTTCACTCTGCTGGAATTATTCATCGGGTTAGTAGATAAACTACCACCACATGCTTTTTTATCATGGAGGTAAAATTCAAATAACAAGATTAGCCATCTTAAAGTATACAGTTCAGTGGCATTTAGTCCATTCACAGTCCATTCCAGCTCTATCTGTATCGATTGCTAAAATATTTTCATCACCTCCAAAGCTCCCCTATCCCTTAAGCATTCACTGCTCATTCCTCTCTCCCCAGCCTCTCACACCATACTGGTCTGTGTTCTCTGTCTGTGGACTTACCTGTTGTGGATATTCCATAGGAATGGAATCATATGACATATGACCTTTTGCATCTGGCTTCTTTCACTTAGCATGTTTTCAAGGTTGTCCATGTTGTATCATGTATTGGTACTTTATTTCTTTTTATGACTGAATAATAATCTGTGTATCACATTTCAATTATCTATTTATGGGCATCTGGCATATTTCTCTCTTTTAAGTATTGTACCTAGTGCTGCTATGGAAATTCACATACAGGTATTTGAAGCCAGGCATGGTGGCGCACACCTGTAATCCTAGCACTTGGGAAGCTGAGAAAGGATTGCTGCAAATTAGAGGCCAGCTTGGCCTAGCTACATAGCAAGACCTTGTCTCAAACAAACAAACAATAAAGTATTTGTATGAATATTTATTTTCATTTCCTCCTGGTATATACCTTACAAGTGGAATTGCTGAGCCATGTGGTGATTCTGTGGTTCTCTTTTTGAGGAGCCGAAGAGCTGTTTCCCAAATGCACCATTTTACACTCCCAGCAGCATCATATGAATGTTCTGGTTTTTCCACATCCTTGCCAGTACTACTGTCTATCTGGCTTTGAGTCTAGCCACCCTGTGGTATGACATGGTATTCCACCATAGCTAGGATTTGCATTTCCCTAAGGACTAGCGATACCAGCATCTTTTCATGTACTTATTGGCCATTAGTGTGTCATCCTTGGACAATGTGTATTTAACTCTTTTGCTTGTTTTTTAATTTGTTGTTTGTCTTTTTGTTATTGTTATGATAGTTTTTATATTCCATATAGTAGATCACACCTTTGTCAGATACATGGTAAAGTACATGTGTTATCCCTTTCCATATTTTGTCTTTTTACTTTTTGCTAATAATTGTTAATGTGTAAGTTTTTACTTTTCATGAGATCCAATTTTTCTTATTGTTGCATGTGCTTTTGGTGTCGTATGTAAGAATGTTCTGTCAAATTCAAGGTCATGAACTTATGTTTTAAAAGTTTTATAGTTTTATCTCTTACATAGGTCTTTAATCCGTTTTTCATGTAATGTATGGTGTAAGGGATGAACTTCATTCTTCATATGTAGAAATCCACTGGTCCCAGCTCTGTTTGTTAAAGAGACTTTTCTTTCTTTCAGTTAATGGTCTTGTTAAAACTACTCGCCCATAGGTACATGGTTTTATTTTTGGACTGTTAACTTCATTGGTCTTTGTGTCTGTCCATTATTGTTCTTTGTGTTTGTACATTATTTTGATCACTGTAGCTTTATAGGAAGTTTTGAATTGGAGAAGTAATATGAATCCTCCAATTTGATTCTTCTTTTTCAATATTGTTTTGACTGTTTGGGGCGCCTTGTGATTGAATATGAATTTGAGGATCAGCTTTCCCATTTCTGTAGAAAAGGCCATTGGATTTTTAATAAGCATTCCATTGAATCTGTAGATCGCTTGATAATATTATTATCTTAACAATATTTCATATTCCAATTTATGAATACAGGCTGTTTTTCCATTTTCTTAAGTTTTATGGGGCTACTTGGGCTGCCATATTAAAATGATACAGATTGGGTATTTTAAACAACAGAAATTTATTCTCTCACGTTCTAGAAGTCTGTGGTCAGGGTGCCAAAATTTTTTGGTTTCTGTTAAGGCCTCTCTTTTTGGTTTATGACAGCCACCATCTTGCTGTGTTTTCACATGTCTTCTCCTCTGTACCTGTGTGGGTACAGAATACTCCAGTGTCTCTCTCTTATGAGAACACCATTCATTTGGACAGGGCTCTTACACTTATGGCCTCATTTTAACCTTAATTATCTCTATAAGGACTCTGTGTCCAATACATTCAACATTGGCACTTTATTTTATTTTATTGAGACAGGATCTCACTAAGTTGCCCAGGTTGGGCTCAAACTTGTGATTCTTCTGTTTAAGCCTCCCACAGTGTTGGGATTACAAGCGTGTACCACTGTGCCTGGCTATTTTATGGTTTTCAGTATACAGATCTTTCACCTTAGTCTGTTTCTAGACATTTTATTTCTTTGGCAGCTATTATAAATGGAATTGTATCCTTAGTTTCCCTTTCAGATTCATTGCTAGCATATAGAAGCACAGCTGATTTTGCTGTGTGGAGTTTGCCTCACAGCTTCGCAAAATTTATTAGCTCTGCTTTTTAATGGATTTAAGTGATTTTCTGTTTATGATTTTGGGTCAACTTAGGCCATTTGCACCTTAGTTTTTACTTCTTTCATTTCAGTTTGGGTGCGTTTTTAACCTAGCTGCTCTGGCTAAAACTTCCAGTAAAATGTTAACTAGAAGTAATGAAAGTAGCCATCTCTGTCTTATTTCTGATCTTAAGGGGAAGGCCTTCAGTCTTCATCATTATAGTAGTCTGTTTTCTGGTTCTGTAATAAAATACCCAAAGCTGCATACTTATAAAGAAAAGAGGTTTCTTTAGCTTACAGTTTTGGAGACTCGGAGTCCATGATTGGGTAGGTTCATCTATTTGACCTCTGACGAGGGCTGCTGGCTGTGTGCACAGGGAGCCAGGCAAGCAGCCTACTCTTGGGAGAGCAAACTTACTCCCAACCAGCCCTGGTCACAGTGACCCGACTACCTAGCACTATAGGTTGTACCACCTCAGCAGTGCCATGGTGGCAGTGGAGCTTTAGCATATGACCTTTGGGGGTCACACTCAAACCATAGCCAGGCCATAGCAACCACAAAGTATGACATTCACTGTGGGGTTTTCAGAAATGCACTTTCTTCAATTGCAGAAGCTCTCCTTTTCACTGGAGTTAGTCACTTTGTATATACAGCCTGAATATGTAGACCCCACAGCTTTGCCCTTAGTAATACGCCAGCCATAAGATCCTGTGTCCCTAGGACCACACTTACTCTTGACGGCTGACTACAAAGTTCAGCAGTCCTGACTAGCTCCCCAAGGTGCAGTTGTTAATTAGAATAAACCACAGAACTCCCAAAAGCACCCATACTTCATTGTCTTACAGTAGAAGGATACAAATTAGAACTAGCAAAGGGAAGGAACTCACAGGGCAAAATCTGGGAGAAGTTCAAACATGGAGCTCTCAGTTGTCCCTTCAGCAACAGAGCGCAACCAGACAAAGAGTCTTCTCAGCCACAGACCATGACAGTGTGCAGAGTACTCTCAGGCACACAGCACAACACTAAAGAGTCCTGCCAGCCACAAGGCATGACAACACAGAGGGTGTTCATACCTCTAGACCATAACAACACACAGTACTCTCAGCTATGGTCCACGACAACACACAGAGTACTGTCAGCTACAGACCACGACAGCACGCGGGGTACTCAGAGCTGTGGACCACAGCCACATGCAGAGTACTGTTAGCTACAGACCACGACAACATACAGAGTCCTCATAACGATAGACCTCAACAACACGCAGAGTACTTTTCAGCCACGGACCAGGATAACATGCAGAATACTGTCAGCTTTGGATCACAACAACATGCAGAGTATTCTCATATATGGACCAGGATAACATGGAGAGTACTTTTCAGCCACATAGCATAACACTCAAGTCTGCTGCCGACCACAGAGCAGGACAAGATGCAGAATATTCTCAGCTGTGGACCATGACAACATACTGAGTGCTCTCAGCCATGGACGGTAATAACACGTTGAGTACTCTCAGCCACAAAGCATGGCAACACAAAGAGTACTTGGCTGCAGAGCACAACACACAGAGTACATTCAGCCACAAGCATTGGCCGAGCACAAGGCACAAGAACACATGGCGTACTCTCAGCTATGGACCGTGACAACACAGAGTACTCTCAGCTACAGACCATGACAATATACAGAATGCTTTCAGCCACTGAGCACAACAACACACTGAATACTCAGTTATGGACCACGACAACACACAGAGCACTGCCAGCCACAGAGCAGGACAACATGCACACTACTGCCTGCCAGGGAAGCTCGCTAGACCTTTGGTGTCCACAGTTTTTGGTTTGGTCTCAGTCACGCTGTTTACCTGGCTGACCTTTAGTTTCCAACCTTTCTTAAGGCTCATGCTAATACTCTAGTCTCCATTTCCGGCTGAGGTTGGACTAATGAGTCCCAAAGCCTCATCCTAAATCATGCTGTTAACATCTCCCATGGCCAAAGCTCCCACGCAAACAGAGATAGTCTGGATGTCCAGGGGCTTAGCACCTGTACATGAAGGCAAAGGTCAGATCTTCCTTTACTTAAGATCATTCTTTATTACATGTCTTCTGTTCCTAGTTGAAGTATTTTTATCGTGAAAGGGTGTTGAGTTTTATTCTTTTTTTTCCCCTGTTTTTCTGGTACTGTTGTTTGAACCCTGAGACTTTGCACTGAGCTACATCCCCAGCATGTTTTATTTTTTATTTTGAGACAGTGTCTTGCTGAATTGCTAAGCTGCCCAGGCTGAGCTTGAATTTGTAATCCTCCTGCTTCAGCCTTTCGAGTAGCTTGGATTATAAGTGTGTGCTGGACTTTTTCAAGTGTATTCTGCACCAAGTGAAATGATCATGTATGTGTTTTCCTTTATTCATTATTAAATACAGTGTATTGCATTGGTTGATTTTTGTATGTTGAAATATCCTTGCATTTCTGGGATAAATCCCATGTGGTCATGGTATACAGTCCTTTTAATGTGTGATTGGAATTACTTCACCAATGTCTTGTAAGAATTTGTACCCTGGTGTTTAGTAGTAATACTGGTCCATAGTTTTTTTGTGATGTCTTGGTCTCACTTTGATATCAAGGTAATGCTGCCTCAGAATGAGTTAGCAACTATTTCCTTCTCTTATTTTTGAAATACATTAGTGAAAGTAAAGTACAACTATAGAAAAAATTTTAATGTAATAAAGTTGAGTAAGAGACATACTAAGGCCTGTTACCAGTGATGACCTTTGTCTTAGGTTGGATGTTGTGGGAAAATCCAGGGTGGAAACACGAATGTAAAGAGTTTATTGCAGAGTCTTCTTAGGGTTAGCATCCATGAGGAGTAAAGGAAGTAAACCTCTTCCTGTCCCTATGCTGGGGCTTGAACCTAGGGCCTCAGGAATGCTAGGCAAGCACTCTACCACCGAGCTACAGCCACTTTCTTTGCACAATAAATTCTAGAAACTGTTCCTCTGGGGGTTTCTTTTGGTCTGGTTTTTTTTTTTTTCCTAAAACACCTTTGAAGAAGTTACGGTGATAAACTAGCCTCTGCTCTGTGGTCTTGAGGGCACAGCTGGTTGTGATCTTCTGTTCTCCTCATTCAAGATTCACCTCACCCTTTGCCTTTCTAGGTTTACTTTCTTATGAAAATAACCTGATCTTTCATCCCTTAGCGGTTCAGTACAAGTCAGAATTAGGGGTGGATAGTCACTCAGGGGTGGAACGAGGCTCTTTACACAAACAGACAAGCCTTCATTTACTAACATCTGTTCTAGAGCTTTGGGTTTTTTATGCGTGTGCTGTGCAGGTAACAACTTCATGAATGTTTTGCCACTGATATTTTGGATCAGTTTTACCCCTTTGATACTAGTTTCCCTTCTGCTCAATTGCTAAGCCATGATACATGAAATGCTTGGGACCACATGTGATTCAGATTTTCTGGTCTCAAATGTTTTTGCATTTGGGAAAATTTGCATGAACTTTACTGGTTGGATACCCTTAATCTGAAAATCTAAAATGTCCTCAAATCTAAAACTTTTTGAGCATCATGTTGGCACTCAGAAGATTCTGGATTATGGAGATTTTTGTCTTCTGATTTTCAGATTAAGGTTCCCCAACATGCAGTGAGACCCTATTTCTGGTACCAGTCTTAGAGTTAGAATGGACTATCCTTGGTTGAGAGGTAACAAACCTTGAATGCTTGGTGGCTGTACACGACTAAGATTTATTTCCCTAACTACATGTCCAGTGCAGATCATAGTGGGAGATGAGACTCTGCTTAGAAAGATATTTCGCAGTCCAGGCTGCCCTCGTGTCAATACCTGGGCTCTCCTGATCTCCTGAACAAGGGCCAAGACTACAGGGTCTGTGCACTGGTCTTTCTCTTCTGTGCCTGCTCCCATGCCATTGACAAGAAACACTCGAGTGATTTTGCTTAACTGAGGAGACTGGAAAAATGTGGGGAAGAAGGTAGAATGTTAGTTTTGTTCCACTGCCTTCTGCCACAAATTCATGTAAATTCAAAGTTGTATTTTCTTATATAGCTAGTAGTGTTAACTGGATCAATAGAAAGTATATTGATAGACAAGGATTAATTTCAGTTAATATTGTCTGAGACATTTTTTGGTAATTTATTTTTTTCTTAGCAAAAGAAATTTATTTCTATAAAAGATTGTATCTGCTCTTAGTTTTCCAAAATAAAATGTTTAAAGTTGGAACCTTATTTGCAGACTAGAACACACTAGTATGCAGAGCCAGTGATCTTTAGTCATCACAAGTAAAGTAGACATTGAAGTAGTATCAAGGCTTATGGTATTTATTCTTGAACGTGTAGTGTTACTTTGCTAAGATACTGTATTGGAAATATTAGTGACAGTATGTTTACAGAATAGCAGTAATGAAGATTTTTACTGTCTCTTTCACTCTGCTTGTTGGTGTTTGCGTATTTAATTTCATGAAACTGCTTATATATATCTTCTAAATTTATCCATAGTTGCCTATCAAAGGACATCATACATGCTTTTCTGGATGTAGACAAAGTGGTCTTTGTTTTTCAGGCCAGCATTTTTCCCTTTTGTGTTAATATATGTACTGCTCAACAGTACAGGCAATGCAGTGTGTGTGTGTGTGTGTGTGTGTGTGTGTGTGTGTGTGTGTGTGTGTGTGTGTGTGTGTCTCGTGTGTATATGCTTTCTGTCTCCTTCGTTCACAGTAGAATTCATCAGAACTAAAAGGCAGAATGTGTATGTTGATCATGAAGCCAGGAGTGTTTACGCTTCTGTCTTCCTACTGATGGGCATAAATAACACAGATTTCCTTCCAGTGAGGTCAGGTAGACAGTTCTTCGTAAAGGCATTATTTGGCAGTATCGATTGCAAGTAATTTTATTGACCAGTGGAACCAAGGTGACAGTGTTGTACCTCTGGACAAAATCTGTGGGCAAGTTTTTGAGATTTCATGTGGGAAGTCAGGGATAGAAGGAACTATAATGACTATTTTGATCTGTTGGAGCTGAATATCTGCCAGTCTGAAAGGTCAACTAATACCTGCTATAATGGGTAGAATGACCCATTTTTCCATTTGTAATGTGTATATGAAGCTTATTATGAATTTAAAACAAATTTTTAAAATACTGGTCACTTGGTATGCAAATAAAAATAAATGCTAACTTATGACCCTTTGTTTTATCGTAGTGTCTTATTTTGAGCTTTAAAATGCCTTTCCAAGTCTCTTTTACTCTATTTGTAGAATTACTAGCTAATAGTAATTCCTAGAAATGAAACATTACTAACTTTTCTAATAACTGTATATGTTCACATATTTTGAGAATGCCGTTTCTCAGGCTTGCCTGTTTATGATGAATTTGTGCATTGATATTACAGTGAGAAAAATAAATGTGATAGGATAACTTGTGAGCTGCAAAATACATATCTTAGCAATCTTTTATTTTTATTTTTTGAAGGACTTAAAGCCCAGTAATATAGTAGTAAAATCAGACTGCACTTTGAAGATTCTTGACTTTGGGCTGGCTAGGACTGCAGGAACGAGTTTCATGATGACGCCTTATGTAGTGACTCGCTACTACCGAGCACCTGAGGTCATCCTAGGCATGGGCTACAAGGAAAACGGTCAGCATATATTTTTTATTCGAAATATCCAATGTAGTACTTTAAACATTGGCTGTCACTCTTTTATTCTTAAGTAAGCATGCTATTCTGTTTTCTCACTTGCTACCTAAAATTTGAAGGTTTGTTGAGTGTTGATACAAGTGACCTGCATGAAGATTGCTTTTGGATTTCTGGTGATGGTGATATTTTGTAAAGGGTCAGTGTCCTATAAATACGATCTTTGGGATAGCTCCCTACCAGACGTTAGCATATAAGGAGTTGTAATCTTGTCTTGTTTTCTATAAGAATTATGTAATCATTATACTACTTCCCACCTGTTCCCCAGGATACTGAATCACATGTCATTCTTGCTCATGAGAAACACATTAGCCAACAGGGTTACACATAAGTACTTCCCCTGTTTAGTGACATCCTTACCCCTGTTGTATATAACAGGGTTGTTTTATCTGTTATTTGACACAAGCTACGTCTGATCATTTTGGAAAATGTGGGATGAATTGAATATATTTTAAGCTGCCTTTTAGTAAGCCCTTGTAAAGCTAGCTTTGTGTATGAATCAGACTTATGATCTAAGAAAGTCTTCAATGATCCAGATAATATCATTTCTCGACTCTCAACTTTCAAGACCTTTTGTTTAATATTATGTTTTTCTGAAGATTCCCAGCATAAATCATGTCTTAGCTGTTTAGTCTGCTGTCTTCTATGCAATCTATAAAAAAGACTTACTCTAATAGATGTTTACCAAAAAGGAAAACTGAAAGAGATTATTCTCTGGTAATCTGACATGAATATTAACTTTTCCTCTAAAATTTTGTCTTTGGAAGTTGAATCATACTATAAATATAAAAAGATTTGGATGCATTTTAGTATGAAATTTTAGGGAAACTTCAGTTCCTTAGGATTTCCGAAAATTACTCCCAGTTTAGCTCCTAAGACTCTTTAGTGAGTTGGCATTCTCTTTACAGGAGGGAGTGTATTAGGAAATATAGGCTTAAATTTTTTCAATCCTCCAATATGGGTAAAGGGCATATCTCTCTAACAGCTATCCCTGCTCTTTCCTCTTCTGCCCCTCAAGAAACTTCAGGACCCAAATCCAAGTTTCTGAGTCTTTTCCTTTTGAATCACAGTTCTCCCCCTCTTTTTTAAACTCCTCCTTCCCTGAGTTTTCATGATAAATTAGCTCTTCATTCTCAATGCATTTGTTGCTGTTCGCATACTGGGGTAAATGTAGAATGATGTTGCCAAGAAAATAATTGACTTCAGAATAGATATAGCATTTTCTTAAGTAACTGTGAAATCCAGTTTGAAAATTTCTGAAGAAATTAACTTTTTATTGTAACTGCTCATAAAGACATTTCTTTCTCCAAAATATTTTAGTATGCTGAACTGTTTCTGCTCATGCTTTTTTCTTTTATTTAACTTAAAGAGAGAGTATAATGCACAGTTGAACCTCAAAATAGTATATTTTTATAATTTTGCTATTGTATATGCACTTTTATCTTTATAAAGTTTGTGTTCGGTTCTAGTTCACATTTTATAAATTGTCACTTGTGAAATACATTTTTTACTTTGTGCAATTTCTGTGCATAGCTCTCACTTTAAAATTAGATATATAATTAAAATGCCACACTTTACATTTTCTTTTATGAGCCAGAGCTTTCTGAAAAATATTTTGTTTTAAATTATTCCATTAGCAGAAATTAAAATCACTTTTTTCTTTTTGTGATGTTTTGCAGTTTTTATATAATGCAGTCATATTATGCTTCTTTGATTTTAATGATCTTTTGCTTTGCTTTTCCTTCTTTTGTGCTGCAAACATATAGTGGATTTATGGTCTGTGGGGTGCATTATGGGAGAAATGGTTTGCCACAAAATCCTCTTTCCAGGAAGGGACTGTATCCTTGTGCTGTTGCAGCAGATCAATTAGTGAGGTGATGAAATCCTTCTGTTCTCTAATGAAAATGAATATGCTACATTCATACATACAGGTTTTTAAGCAGATGTAAAGTTTGTGGCTGTTAGAGTTCAAAAATCGTTGGATAAGAAGCTGAAATACTTGTAGGCTGCATCTGGCAGTGGGACATACAGTCTCTGCTGGTAGTCAGCACATTCACTGTCATTCATTTTTGTTTTATACTGCTTTTTATGATTTTAAATATACATGGTGTGCGTGATTTTTTTTAATGTTTATATATTTTCTTTTTATTTTAACCAAAATCTTTATGTTAATGTCATTGCATTTTGTTTTCAGTTGACATTTGGTCAGTTGGGTGCATCATGGGAGAAATGATCAAAGGTGGTGTTTTGTTCCCAGGTACAGATCGTATCCTTATCTTTGGCCTAAAATGTAGTTTCTAAAGGTCAAAATGTATAACAGCACTTCAGCTTGGTCAGGTGTAATGTATTTTGTCTCTCCCTAATATAAAGTGTTATTAAATTACACTTTCAAAATACCACCTACAATTTGACCTAGACTTTCCTTTCCTTCATTTATTGTTTCGTACGTGAATTCAGAAAAGTGCTCAAGTGTAATTATCCACAGTTTTTTTGCTGGCTTTGAGTTGATTTATTTAACCTAAATAAAAAATCATGGCTCGCATTAAAAATTTTAGTAAGTATACACTTGAGTATACTGAGAACTGATGTGAATTTCAGAATTGCCTATTGCTGCTGGCCATCCTTTTCTTTTGTCCTTCCACCTCCTTTTCGTTAATGTTCTGTGTGTTTTGTGTCTTGATTGTTGTCTCATTACTCAACATAACATAACTGATTCTTTCACGTGAGAATTTCAGCAGTAGTAGCTTTAAATGGTGATGATTAGATTTGGATTTGTGCCTTTTGTTCATCTGACTACTTTTAATATTTATATTAACAGTGATATGTTTATCAACAAGTAAGAATTACTGTCAGAGGATGAATGGGAGTTTCTCAGTAAGTTACAGTAAAGACCAGGAAGAATGAGACCAGAGGCTCATAACCTTACAATTTACTGAAATACTGAATATTTTTCTAAGTTTCAGAACTTTAAAAAAATTTTATTAACATGAACTAAACAAAAAAAAAATAGCAAAAGAAAATGCCACTTTTATCAAAGTCATGTTTTTTGTTACTGGTTATGTTGGTATAGAAAACTCAGAAAAGCAGTACAAGTTACAGAAATATTTCTCATTCTGTAGGACATAGATTCACTTTTTTTTTTTTACTGATAAGCTGGAGAAAGGGCAAGTTTTGTATATTGGAATTATGTATAGTTTGCACTTACAGTCTCTGTGGGAAATAATAATTTGACTTTGAGTTATTTATAATTTATATTCAGAATTTGTGAAGTTAGGGTTCCATTTGATGGTAAAATTAGTATTCATAGTCACACAGTGTACACACACAAAATAAATTAGGTTAGCAAAGCTTATTTATTGATCATTTCTGTCCACCTAAAGTCATTGCTTTTTCCAAGTTAGCTGCGAGATATAAAATTTATAACTGCCACATTCTTTCTTTGGACTCTTTAAATTTCCATATTCTTGTATTTTAATATGGGTATGACTGATGTGTTGAACATTAGATATGGAGTATTTTTCTTAGCTACTTGATATTAGATATTGATCAGTGGAATAAAGTTATTGAACAGCTTGGAACACCATGTCCTGAATTCATGAAGAAACTACAACCAACAGTAAGGACTTATGTTGAAAACAGACCTAAATATGCTGGATATAGCTTTGAGAAACTCTTCCCTGATGTACTTTTCCCAGCTGACTCGGAACACAACAAACTTAAAGGTAATTTTTACAAATGTATAAAATCCTTTGTGTGTGTGCGCGCGCGCGCGCGCGTGTGTGCATGTTTACGCGTGTGTGCATGTGTACATGTGTTCTTTCATATGGGATAGAACTCAAGATTATCTACTGGTGGTTGAACAAGTGAAATTTTATTTAGTTATTTTTACCTTTAATTTTATCTTTTTTATCATATATATGACATGATTTTATAATTTTTTAAAAACTGTTCTTTTTAAAACATAAGAATAATGGGGCCGGGGATTTAGCTCAGTAATTAGAGCGCTTGCCTTGCAAACACAAAGCCCTGAGTTCGATCCCCGGCACCACAAAAAAAAAAAAAAAAGAAAGAAACAAAACACCAATAAATAAATAAATGATAATCTCAAGTTTCTTTAAAATTACTGGTAATTTTTGAGAACCTTTATGAATATGTATCCTTTAACGTCATTATTTTTGCAGCTAGTCAGGCAAGGGATTTGTTATCCAAAATGCTGGTAATAGATGCATCTAAAAGGATCTCCGTGGATGAAGCACTCCAGCACCCATACATCAATGTCTGGTATGATCCCTCCGAAGCAGAAGCTGTGAGTCCTTTTCTTAATGTTTGAAGAACATGTTATATTCTTAGTGTTAGAATTAAAGTTAGATTTGGAGGAAACATTTTCATTTTAAATGAGAACATAGATGCATGGTGATGGGACTTTTCTGTTTTTGCATGAGGAGTATCTTTAGCTATCATATGTGCCCAGGCACTTCCTAGACAAGAAAGCCACCTTGCACTGTTCTTCTCTTGCCTTGACACCTGAGTGGAGGGGCTGAGATGGAAAGACCTCTGCGGACGTCCTAATTTAGCTATAAAACAAATTGTTGGGCCCAAAGCATAGCAAAATTCTATGAAATAAGTAAAATATGACGATTTTGCAAGTTGGGAGGAAAAAAACGTAGCTAAAAGAAAGGAATCTTAACAGAACTAGCCTACATAAGGAGGCTATTGACAGTTGATCAGTCTTGGCTTAATGATGGATTTTTACAAGTCTTCAGGTAGCTATAAAAAGTTTACATACTTCCAGGAAATTGAATTGTTATTTCCTTGTATTTTTCAGCCACCACCAAAGATCCCCGACAAGCAGTTAGATGAAAGGGAACACACAATAGAAGAATGGAAAGGTAATACCTACGGAATTTCTTAGAAAACTGGTAGGGTTTCCTGCTTTTTTTTGATGATTTATTCCTTGTTTATGTTAGGGAAATTAATGATATTTTCTGTTTTATTTTATTTTATTTTGTTCCTGGAGATTAAACCCAGTAGCTTGTTCATGTGAGACAAGAGCTGTAATATTGAGCAGCACCACAGCCTTTTTTTAAGATTTTATTTTGAGACAAAATCTTGCTGTATTGTACAGGCTGGCCTCTCCATCTTTTGATCCTCCTGCCTTGGGTCTCTGAGCAGCTAGGATTATAGGCGTGTGCCACCAGGTTTAGATATTAATTATGAAAATAGAAAATATGCTAGCTATGGTGGCACACATCTGTAATCCTGCTAATTTGGAGACTGAAGTGGGAGGGTCATGAGATTGAGCCCAGCCCAGGCAACGTAGTGGGACACCATCTCAAACACCAAAGCAGACATTGATGATATTTGGTAGTAATGATAATTTTTACAAAACTGGAAAATAGATCTCCATTCTGTGACTTAATTTCCTAGTTTTTCCACCCTAGACACAGACACCTTAGTGCTTTCTGTTTTTCCAAAGTCTGTGTTTATACAAGTGTGTTTATATAACCACAAGTGCCGTTCACATTGGCTGTGTTGATATAATCATGTACCTTGAAGATGCTCCCCCGCCCCTGGACCACATAGCTGCCTCACTTGGTCCAATAGCTGGTGCGTATTGTGCGCAGTGTGCATGTGTCCCAGTCTCTGCCCAGCTGTTCTTGGACTTGCCCTCCAGGTGGGTCCAGTCTGTTGCACATGACAACATGGCTGTGAGAACAGTTGTGGGAGATGTGCTGGGTCAGAGGCACTTGGATGCATATTATAGCGGAATGTCTGATCACCACCCTCACTGACAGAAGGGCTTAATTTTTAGTCTTCACACATCTAGTAGTTTTATTCTGTTTTATAAATGTGGCTGAACATTAATAATGCTTTAATAGTCTTGGAAATGTTAAAATACATATATTTTAAAGATCTCTTGGGACGTTTCAGCTGGGTAACTTTTAGACCTGTTCGTTACCATCTTTGTTGTTGTCATTTAGTGTTTTGATCACTTTTTTAGCTATGTGACTTTGGGCAAAACATATGGCACTTGTTTATGTCATCTTAAAGTGGAGGCAGAAGACCTGTTATGAAGAGCTGAGTTTCTTAGTACTGGGAGGTATAAACATGAACAGGGAACCAGACCCATTGATGAATTTATTTGGTGAGAAGTGAATTTGGTTCTTTCTTCTCAGCAATAACCAAATACGAATTTTCTCTTAGTTGACTTTGAGAGACTCATAGGTGATAGGGCCCAGCAGAAAGATAGGCTTGGGTGGAGCCTAATGCGTCTGCTATGTACTGAGTAGTCTTACAGGACTGTAACTTGGGACCAGAGTAAAATATTCACCTGACCGTTTCATTGCCCTTGGGTTTACAGTAGACATTGATGGTATTTCACAGATTCATCATGTCATTGTTGGAAGGAAAAGCCATTGCCAAAGCCATAACTACAGATTGTTTGCATCCTTGGTACTCCTATTAGCTTTGGTTCTTCTTTCTTCATCTCCTTTCACAAAGGGGCATTATTTTTTCTTTTTTTAAAATCCTCTTATTTGGAATATTTATCACTCTTTTTTGTTTCTTTGAAAAAAATCAGAGCATCTCGTTTGTCTGTCGAGTTTTCTGTTCCTGTCTTTCTAGGGTCAAGGTTACCATAGTGAGCAAACTGCTCATTCCAACATATCCCTCCACTTGTTTCACCTTATGACCAACATAAATGTTGTTAGACAATCAGGGATTCTTTGTAAGAAGTTAAACTTTCAGAATTGTGCAGACTTGTTGACATTCTATGCAGTGCTTTTGGTTTGTACATTTTTCTGAAAACAGGGTTCACTGCTTTTATTCAATTCTCGAAAGACTCCGTGACCCAGAGAGGATCGATAATGAGTTAGCATTCACCAGCAGGTTATTCTGAAAGAGGCTTGAGAATCCCAAGGCACACCACACTTGGCGTGTCCTAGAAGGCTTCGGCTGGGGGCAGCACTGTTCTCTGCGCAGTCAGAACTGTCCTCAGCGGGGTCCACCATGGTCCTCAAGCCTCAGAGAACAAAATCCAAATGTTAGCAGTGGCAGCAGGTGGTGCTGGGCTATTTGGGAGGATTTGAGCACCGATACATGTTGCTCCTCCTCTTAACACATTTTGTTCATCTTCCATTCTGATGAAAGAATCTTCCACATGCTCTGATTTAAATCTTTGTGGCAGGTACCTGATTGAGCATCAGCATGTGCCAGGGCTCATGCAGGGAAGCGAATGAGATGACCACAGGTCCAGGTCCAGCTGGGACAGGATGAAATGAGCCCCCCCGTGGTGCAGAGTGCCGTGTGGTGTGTGGGTGGTGCCGATGCTGGCAGTGTAAACAGATAAAGCTTCCCTGACTTCTAACCTTAGCTCTGGCCCCAAACCAACTTCAGAAAGATTTACTTTCTTTCAGTGTAATTTATGGATAAGGATCAAGGAATTGTTATTCACACCATAAATTTCAGGTCGTCAGGTCAAATTTCATAGGGCCTGTCACGTGCTGGGAGGCAGTATCTGAAGTACTTAGTGTGTTTGGAAACCTTGACTTAAAGCTTGCGTGTCTTGTGAGATTGGCTGTCAGATTTTGCAGCATTCATTTTTGCCCATCTCTTTTTCAGAATTGATATACAAGGAAGTGATGGACTTGGAGGAGAGAACCAAGAACGGAGTTATCCGGGGGCAGCCCTCTCCTTTAGGTTGGTTACAATATAAGCACGGTTGAGGCTGCAGTTCACGTCTTGTGTCGTGATCTCCAGTGGCCTGTACCCTGCGGTGCTTTCTGTGCTGACTGCACTTCCCTCAAGTTCCAGTCTGTCCTGACATTTGGCAGTGATATGTTGATAACTGACTTTGTAAGATGCATGTTGTTTTCACTAACACTGACATTCCACTGAAGGACAGAAATTTAAAACCTTTTTCCACTGGCTTTGTTGCCTTGTCTTTAAAGAACATATTTTTCAAAATTCAATATACAGAGTCTGCCAAAAAAAAAATGTGTGCATCAAGAAAAGAAAAACTGGTATAAATATTTTAACACTAAATTTACTGAGACATCATGAGATTATTACAAGTTACCTTTGACCTCGACAGTTGCAAAGAGATACTCAAAAGTGATGGCCATCAGCTTCCAGACTTAGTACAGTGAACTGCTAAAGTGTGTATACATTTTTTTTGTGGCCTCTATACTTACCTTTTTGTGACTTCAACAGTTTTTCTTTGGACTAATAAAAGTTTCACTGCAGAATTTGGTAAATATGATACAAGTTACATTCTTTCTCATTGTGGTACATTTGATTTGTTTTGATTTGTGGCATTGACACTAAAACCACCATTAGAAAGTGTTTTTTCTCTAAGAAGAAAACCGGTTTGTGATAGTGAAACTTTTTTTTTTATCATAAGCTCATCTTAATCTTGGGACATGTAAAAATGTAAAGAAGGGAGGGGAGAAGCTAAATGGCAAGTGACATGCGTATATCCCGTACAGACCACGTGACAGACGCTGGTGGTTTCAGTACTTTATTTCATTCGCCCCCTCAGACAAAAAGTGCTATGCACATTGTAGAGATGAGGAAACTGAAGTTCAGGAAGGGTAATGGAGGATGGTCTGTCTGTTGTGTAGGAGAATTGATAGAATAACTGCACAGTGTGTGATTTTTCTGGTATTCCATATGCCTCTGGCTGCAGCAGAGGTTTCTTTGGTTAGGACAGTTTTATGGAAAAAGTGAAATTTGAGCTGAGCTTTGAAGGCCGAGTAATATTTCAAAAGATAGGACATGATTTTGAGCAAAACTGTGCCATTTTAATCCCTCTAGAATTCATCAACATTTTAAGAAAATAACATCATAACTAGCACCCTATTTATAGAAAAGCTTCTTAATTATAGTTTCGCATGCCCATTTTTTTTCTATTAGAAACATACTTGCTGGGCTGGGGATTTAGCTCAGTGGTTAGAGTGTTTGCCTTGTAAGCACAGGCCCTGAGTTCGATCCCCAGTACCCCCCCCCCCCAAAAAAAGAAAAGAAACATACTTGTTTTATTTTGGTGGCTTCCTTTTGCATTTTTGGTTATATTTGGGGGGGCTTTTGTATTTTAAATCCTTGATCAGGAATTCAGTCTTCTGAATTTGTCATAGAGGTTCTGTTGAAAACAAATTGGTTTCGACAGCTTTTACCTATTTTGGGAATGATCTTTTGTCTACAGTTGACTTATAACAAAAGGCTGTATCTTGATTGGTTTAGTAATGTAGTTAATTAGTTTTGTATTGTTGCCTAACAGTAGTATACATGAGTTGTTTGTAACAGAGGCTCGGTGGGATTTGGCAAGTCCGCTGTTTGGGACACTCTCGTGCTTTGGTTTGCATCCTAGAGAGTGGGGAACATATAGCCTAAGCGTGTCAGCTGTTCAAGGAAATGTAATAATTTCATGGTGGCAATAGAGTAGTTGTATTTTTTCTTAATTTGGAAGTAATTAAGGTGAATCCTAGATAGTACTTGGCTTATGGTCACAAAATAAGTCAATGGATAGAGTTTGAGGTTTCTAGACATCTTCTGGATTCTCTGTTAGGTTGAAAAGAAGAGTGTTAGTTAAAACACTGTGTAAATATTTGGTTCTTGATTATATACAGAACTGGGAAAGAACAGTCTGATAGATAAAAGTATTAGATAATCACAATACCATCTCCACTCGATTTTAAAAAATGAAAATTATTTTTCCCAGTGGATTGCCCACCTGTCTCTGCTTTGTTGTGTCAGTTATTAAATGAGATGGCCTGTCTTGAACATTTACGACTCACCCAAGGTAGAAATGACCCAGATACCTGAGATGAAAAATGTCCCACACTATTACTGTTCGTATATTTGAGTATTTATTGTATTGCTTTAAAGTTTAAAGACAACAGTTATTTTCCTTTTTCTAGGATAGTTGATTTTGAAATTAAAAAATTAATTCATTATAATGTATTAGTTAATTTTTGCCAGATTAAAAATTTTGGATAAAATGAACAGGTCCTGATGTAGAGGTCTATATAAAAACCACATGCAGTAGAACTCTTTTTATGATCGGAATATTGTGGCACAGTTCTCGGAAGTTAGTTTACTGTGGTTGACTGTGTATGGTAGAGTCCGAATGTGCGTGCTCTTCAGTCAGCAGGGACCATGTTAACAGGCTCTCCTCCCCTGCTGGGAGCTTGCTGGGCGCTTCTCAGGGCCTCTAGGTCTTTCCCATTCTCTGTTTCCTCTCTTAGGCTGCTTTCCTTTTCCATTTCAGCTCCCAGTCTCCCAGCTCCCTCCCTCACCCTGAGGAGACACCTGACAGGCTCTTCCTGGGCCTTTAGAATCAAGTGCTTTGTTGAGATGGTCCCCAACAGGGAGGTGTTGGGTGCCCAGCAGTGATTTTTCAGCTTGTTTGGCTGTGGCGGCATTCGGTGCCTGATCCTCACCCTTAGAAATTCTGTTCAGCGTTTGGTGTGATAGTCAGTTTTTATGCCATAAATGTGTACTTTCGGACTTCTGTATGACTTCCATTATTCAAATTTGGAGTGACCCTTATTTGGTTGATGATGTTGTTCACTGGACCTTACGTTGTATTGTGAGTTGCTGTTAACACATCTCCCGCCATTCTTAGCACGTACCCCACCGGGTGTCAGACCTGCCCCCAGCCCTTTACAGCCCAGTACCTTGAGAGAATGTCTCTCTAGGTCAAATATTATTACTACTTTTTATTATTTATTTAGGCATTTATTTCTTGAGGGGTGGTGCTGGGGATCAAACTCAGGGCCTTGCTCTTGCTAGGCAAGCACTCTACCACTTGACCTAGATCCCCAACCCCCATTACTACTTTTTTTATAAGCTGGGAACTGCTTGCTAGGTACTACTTTGCCACTATTCTTTATTTGTTTAATAAATCCATATTTGTATTTATTAACTTTTTTGGAATCAAAATAAGTAGACCCAAGTTTACCTAACTAGGATACTTGAGTTATCCTGGCAAGTCATAAGCTCACGTAAACCAGGGCAGTTGAACCCTATTCCCGCCCAATGAAAATGGTTTTGTTCTTTCTGTTGGCTTCTACTTTACAATAAAATGTTCCAGAAGTGTTGTCTGGAGTTGCCCTTTTTCAGAGATACCATGAATAATTTTCTGTAGGTCAGTAGTTCTAAACTTTTTTAGTCACCAGGTTCTGTGAGAGGCAGTGTACACCCTGAAGCCCAGTCATGGATCATGCCGGAGGACCAATTCCAAGTGTGACTTGGGCTTTAAACTCAAGTTAGTTTAAAGTTAGTGGAAAGGACAGGACTCTAGGGGTCTAGACATTTTCAGTATTCTCATCTCACCTCGTGTAGAACAGTGTTTATAAATGGGTTACATATTATACATCCCACCTGTGGTTGTCTTCATGAGCCTTCTAAGTGAAGAGTCACTTTGACCCCTGGAGGACACGGCCTGCAACTCTCTGCAACTGATTTGCTGTTTTGTTTCTCATAGCACAGGTGCAGCAGTGATCAATGGCTCTCAGCATCCATCGTCATCTTCGTCCGTCAATGATGTGTCTTCGATGTCCACAGATCCGACTCTGGCCTCGGATACCGACAGCAGTCTGGAAGCATCAGCCGGACCTCTGGGCTGCTGCAGATGACTACTTGGGCCTTGGGGGTGGGCGGGGTGGGGAGTTCCTTAGTTATTATAGAACTACTTTGAAAACAATTCAGTGGTCTTATTTTTGAGTGATTTTTCAAAAACTGTAGAATTCATTTTGTAGTAAAGTGGTTTTTTTTTTTAATTTCAAGCGACTTAATTTAAAACCTAAGTTGTGTTTTAAAACAGCAACAAAACTGTATTGTATTTTTTGCTGTAATTAACTGTATAATATAAACCTAATTATTTTATCATGGTTTAAATTTTTTTGCATATTTGCTTTATCTTATGCTGCTGATTTTTTTACTGAATTTGTAAGATTTTGTTTATCAAAGCAACTATTATGTGGTGACTTGCCTATATCATGAATTATTTAAGATTTTTATAGTTTTTTTATTAGAGTTTATTTCAGATGTTTTGTTCATGATGCTATCCTTCTGGGTTATGTGCTTATCAATGAAATAACCCCAGAGGAGTGAGAGAAAATAACCTGTAGCCAGTTATATTCAGGAATAACTACTGTAAATGATGAACGTGTCAAGAGACCTCCAATATTTGCTCCTTGCCAATCCTAATTTAATTACACTAATTGGGAGGTAGGCGATCCTACCTAGATTTCGACAGACCCCCATCATCTAACCGGCAGAGTAACTCAGAGCATGTCGTGGAAGATGCTGGGCGTGTACCAGCCACCACCTTCTCAGTCTCTCTCCCCACCCAACAAGAGTTGAGTCACTGATTATGGTGTATTTTGCAAATTTGTGGCATGCTCAAAGCTTACTATCACATAAAGGCAAGAGGATACTTCATGAATAATACATTTCAATGCAAATAAACAGACGGTTCACTTACTAGCTATGAGCCTGTTTTTGTACACACTGAGTTAATCTCAGGCTGTAGGTCCTAGCAGTGGTCTAGAGTCTGATCTTTCTTTTTCTTGCAGCCTCCAGCCCTTGGACCTTTCTGGTTCCTATTCCTTGGAGGTCAGTCAGTTGAGCACCAGTTCTTGTGGTGTTTCTGGCCATTTGATTCTACCTGTAGCGTAATCACTTATACATACTAGCTGTCAGGAGGTTCTGGAGCCTATTTATATTTGTGTAGGCCACGTATCAAATGAGCAATATACCGTTCATCTGAAAATAGTAGCACACAGCCATATATAGGATATCATTTTCTAAGGACTGTTTATTCACATTGAGCAGAGCAGGCTTAAATGGTGGTTATTTAGTCTGAGTCTTTGATTTGTTAGACCTGATTTCCAATATAACACACAATGTGGACGTTGACTAGTGTAAGAATGGTGCTGCTCCTGACAAGTGTGTGTTAACTGTTTACATTTTATATCTGCAGAATTATTTCTCTATAACTGAATTTTTCCTAAGTAAAGTGTCATTGATGTCTCATTATTTCTGAAACACATCGTCTGTTACGGCCCCAGGCACCTTCTGTTACATCTGGGACAAGAGGGACTTCATGTAATGAACTGGGAAGTGCGTTCTTTGTGAAGCGGCAAGGTTCCAGGCCAAAAGTCCATTGGAGTTCATGACCAGCAGGAGCAAGAGCAGGTGCAGCTCAGCAAATGTCTGAAAGTTTGCTCAGCATTTTATTTGTATATTTAATGCAAAATTCCTTTTGAGTAAGGTATTTTAGGTCATTGTTAATGTGCAATATTTAAAATTAAAATGTTAGCCCTTTTATATACTTTAAAATAGCAGGTATGTTTTTGATGGTTTGAGTTGAGATTTCTAGTCTCCCAGCCTTTGTATCAATCCCTTTTCTACTCATACAATATGGTGCATTAATTTTATTAGGTATATTAGAGTCTTGAGACTATAACACCTCTTGAGTTGTATAAATGGGATTGGTTTCATGGTTTTAGCAGAACTTCTAGCATGAATGTTTTCCTAGTTCATATTAGTTTTACAGTGAATTAGCTTTACTTTCTCTAGGATAGATTGTGTCACTATTGCACTTTAACAGCTGACATGCTTTCAGAAGATTTTTATTTTTGGTTGCTAATAAGCCATCTCTGCTGATACAGATTTTGGTTAAGCAAGGAAAAGCAGTGGTTTTGACTGTAAATGCCAGCTCCCACTTGCCAACTGTCATGTCTCAGTACATGTCTCAAAGAAAACACTCTTAGTACTTACTGTAAACTAAAATACCTAACAAATTATATACTAAAAGCAAAGTCTGTTTGTTAAATGTTGCGTGCCCTAGATTTTTAAAATACATTATCTGAATACGACTTCTTCCCGTCTTAAGTCTGTTAAGCTAAGTATGTAATGGTAGCTTTTGTTTTAGAGTCTTAAAGTATCTTAAACATTTTTTTAAATTGCAAGTATCTCTGTCAGGAAATAACTTGTGTTAAGTGACTTTTCCTATGATTTTGGCTTTTCAGTTCTATACACTTAATTGATACACCCACTGTCTTAGTGGCAGCGAGTTACTTTAACTGAGATTGGCCATTCACCCTAAACAGTAGGAAAGAGCCCCTGGTCCTCCGTGTTTCCTGGTGACAGTTCTCTGACCCTCTGACATACACTGACTACTTGGAACACAATCGTGTTGTCGGGATCACTTGATTGTAGTACATGCAAGTGGAGCACGTGGGCCCTTTCCTACTGTTTGCTGAACCACGCCCTTCGGGTCCCGCACCTTCAGCTGCTGACTGCTCTAGTGCACACTCTTTCTGGCTGGTGGAGGCCCACTGCGTTCGCGCCAGATTCCGAGTACAGCCTCTTAACAGGGAAGGCCACCACACACCCCCACACACACACACCGGTGCTGAGATGCTCAGTGGTGTGCAAAGCAGCAGTTTCCCATAAGCATTTTTGTTGTTCTGTTCCCAGCTAATTGTGCTGTGTTGTCCAAAAAGGTAAAGGCAAAGAGAACACCAGTGTCCAATAGGGAAATCTGCAAATGTGTGGCAGGCGGGCAGAGCTGCTTCCTGGGTTCCAAGCTCACCTTGGTTGGCACTGTTGGTCAGTGGGAAGACTTAGCTATTCTATGTTGCCTGGGCACTGGCCTGCACATTAACATTGTAGATTGAAAACATAGTCTCTTTTCGAGTGTACTGTTGTAGTTTGTTTGTGAGTATTGTCCATTAGTTGCACATTAGCTGTAGAGTGGATGCATGACGCCCTGTGACCCCAGTGAAGTTCTCTTACCAGTAGGTAGAAAGTCCGGCACCACCTTCCATCATCAGCAGCCCTCTTGGACTTGGCCACTCCACAGCCTGTTGCATTTCAGTATGCATCGTGTTTCTACTGATCTCTCTCAGCTTCTTCCTGAATGAGAGAAGACGCATTTGTCCTTGATAAGTAGCGAGAAAGATGAAGAGGTAAAGGGCATTGAAGTGGAAATGTATAGTTTGGGGTAAGATTAAAAAACAAAAGTCCTAATTAATTTCAGAGTGACTGCTCTTAGTGACGTGCTCTTCAGGAGAGTGTAGTAAGAGTCACACCTTCTGGCCATTTCTGATTTAGATTCTCCGCGTTACTGAAACTTCTGAGAAATATTCCCTGCAAATTAGCTCTGCACAATGTTCTATTCTCACAGTGACTTAAAATTAAACTAGGTTTTTATTGAACTACCTCACACTAATTTTCTATCCTTTCCCAAGTAAGCTGTTGCCCTTGCTGTTAGATCTTTACTGAGTGTGAATTATAAATGTGCATTGAATACTTTATAGCCAATGTTGACAAAATACCAGTAAGTATGTAAAATATATACTTTGCATCAGTAAGAGACACATGTAAAACCTTTCACCGTGTATCTTGGAAAATTGTGTTAGATGTGTTTATTGACATTGTTGTATGTTTTTGTAAGTAGAAACCTGCTCGTGATATCAGTCCATTCTTTACATTTTACAAAAGGAGTAAATCTTAGTAAATTTTACGAAGAAATAAATTACTTTTGTAGGCCCAATATTTGGTATATTTTTGAGAAGCTGTTAATCTTTTAGCTGAATGATGAAGTTAAACTGAAGTAGCTGTCTGCCTGGACTGTGACATCTATTTTCTCATTACAGTCTATCCTGTTCAACAGGTTTTTGAACCTGGAAGTCTAAGTGTGATGATTGACATTTGCCTTTCTTCCTCTCTGTGTGTCCCTCTCTCCCTCCCCTCCCCTCCCTTCGTCTCCCCTCCTCACCTCTCTTCTCTCCTCTCCTCTCCAGGAAACGAAATGGGGCACTTTTTAGGGAATGCTGAGATCATTGTTGTGGTTTTTAATCATTCATGCCCTAGTCATTCAACATGCACCACTGGAATGTAAACAATGTTATCTAGTATGTCAATTGGTTATAATATTTTAAATAAAAAACAAAAAAGTGGTATGAAAATTATGAAATTAAGAGTTTTTTCATTGAAAAGAAAACTGTGGTAAGAAGTTCTTGACGATTTGGGTTTTCCTGTGGATTAGCATAGCCAGAATATCTACAGGTTTCTTAGACTGGGCTTTTATACACATTATAGAGCGTCTCAGTCATCACCCTGGCTTCCTGGTTGATCTAGCCTCGTTTCTGGTGTTTGAAATCACAGTAGAAACTAGAGGAATTTGCCTGTGGGGACCATGTGAGAGAGCAGTCTTTGTGGCCCTCGGCAAGAATAAGTGTTTAAACCTGGGGTCCGTTTCCATTAAGCAGGGTGTTAAGCTTAGAGTGCATTTCAAGCTGTTTGTGTGTCACTTCCTGTCTGCCTGTGCTGGGCAGGGTGTGTGTGAGGCCGCCAGCCTCGGGGCGCTGACTTCCTGTGAGCTGCATGGCTGGCTCCCTTCCTCTCCTCAGGTGGCCCTGAGCAGAGAGGACACAGGTTCTTCCCAACAGCTGCCGTGAGCTGGCCGCGTGGCTGCTGCCTGTTGGCAACCTTCCATTTCCTCACCATCACTGGAGAGGCCTCCGACCAGCCAAGTGACAAAGGCAGACATCAGAGTGTTGAGTTGGAATGTGTTTCATTAGAGTGATTTTTTTTGTTTTTTAAATCTACCCAGTCACAACATGGAGCAATTTGTACTTGTTAGCTCAGGTACTTTAGCTCAGGACCAGTAACTTTAAATGAAGATTGAGTTCATTTTGTGGCTTCAATTTTTTTCAACTGTTAGAGGTTATATTTCAGTATCTCTTTGAACTTCACTTGAAACTGAGCGATAACTTCAAATATACTCTGAGGCATTAGGTTTCTGTCTAACGTGTGCTCCACTGAATCTCATCAGTAGGCTAGAGGGCGCCCAGACAGGTGGTGAGAGGCCAGTGGGCCAGACTGCAGAAGCACAAGGCGGGGGCCAAGGACCTCACTGAGGGCCACAGGAGGGACAGGTGGGAGGACAGGACAGGGTGCGGCAAGCGCGGAGGGCTGAGTGTTCCCTCCGCACTTGTCAAGGGGATCCTTGAATGCCTGCAGGTCAGGAGCGAGGTGACCGGCTGTGGCCCCGGCATGTGAGGAGATTGTGGAAGATGAGGCCAAAGAGTTGAGGTTCAGGATCACAATGAGCTGAGGGCAAGAGCTGGGAGATTGAGTATGTACATGCGTATGATCCGTTTTTTTCTTTTATGTACGTGTGTGTGTGTGTGTGTGTGTGTGTGTGTGTTTGCTTGCTTGCTGAGTCCACTCAAATGCAAAGATGGGGCATGTTGCCCATCCCATGTGGTGGTTGGTGGTATCCTGTGTGCCCGCCTGCTGCTGCTGCCCCGCCTGGAATGCCCCAGCAGAAGAGCCTGTCACCTGTGTCGACGACACTGGTGTTCAGCATGCCAGGCTGGGGGAGCCAATGCCCAGGACCATTTTCTACACTATTTCTGTCCTGGGAAGAATGCAGTGTTCGTGGCTCTCAGAATACAGGTCAGGATGTACATGTCATGATTTGAAGTCATTGTGGCCCCGTGAGTGTTAGCCTCATGTCACAGACCCGGAGTATGACGGTGGCCTTGCTCAGGTCACGGCAAGTGGCTTTGCTCTTGTGGCTCTGTTTATCACCAGAAAATAGGAAGACTGATAGGATGTCACTGATTGCTGCAGGCTTCAGCTCCATCACAACGTACCACTGTCCTCTGCTGGACCTGTGGCCACAAAGTTCTCATCTTCCAGCTGTTGTCCCTGTCTTGTCTCTGAAGGGCAGCTGTGTCCTTAGGTACTTCATAGGAACCAAATACTGTTTCCCCAGTTAGATAGGCTGGAAAGGAAAGACTCCAACAGCTGGGTCCACACCAGACCCTGCTCCTTGTATCCTTGTAACACTGGACAGGCAGACGCTGACAGCCAGCTGGGAGATGGCAATAGCAAGAGGTGAAAAATGCTTCTCTGCTGGGCAGCCTTGGCCAACAGCTGCTGACCTGGGCAGTTCCCAGACTGGCGGCTCTGGACCCAGCAGGGTGGCCGCTTATGCCTTAGGACTTCGAGAGCTGGATGGGCTGGATGGGCCAGGGGCTGGCCACTGTCTCCAAAGTGGAACTGCTGGGTTGTCATAAGACAGCTTGCTGAGCACTCTAGGCCCAGGCCTGCAGCCGGGAGCCTGGTTCCAGGAGTTGCATGTCTGTGCCAGCCTCCTCTAGGGCCTGACTGATGCTCCCTCCAGCCAGCATCTTCCCAGGGAGGCTGACAGCACACTGCTCTGTGGCCAGCCCTCACAGATTGCAGCCCCTCCTTTGCCTCGCACCTGGTCATGGGCCAGCTCCTTCATGCTCCTGGTCCCGACTGTAAGGTGCAGGGAATAAGGTCACTGGCACCTCCAAGGAGCCTGACAGGCATGTGTGCCAGGCCCGGGGAACTGCAGGCAGGACAGCGCTGGAGAGCACCCTCCTGACACTCCATAGCCTCCCACAGCAAGACAGACCCAGGAGCTATCATGGCTTTTCACTGACCACAACACCCTCGAGGCTCTGTGGGTCCTGTGTCCCAGGGCTTGGGGGGAGACTGACCCCTGTGCATGGGTGGGTCTCAGTGGACACGGGACAGGAGCAGTGCCCTGGAGACACGGGTCTCTCCCATGGAACTCAGGACATAGGAGGGGTTGGCAGGCCTGGGGCCCTGATGCCAAAGCAGAGGGAGAGCCCGAGAAACGTGCGCCTGTTCCTGACTCTGCTTATGGCCCTCATGCCCTTTTACTGTAAAGAACGAGTGTGGCTCATTCCTGGGCCATCATTCAAAAGCCATCTTCTCCCCTTCCCTCTTCCTCTCCCTCTCTTTATCTCCCCTCCCTACCTCTCCATTCTTAAAATTGTATTACAGTTTTTTAAAAAGTACATTCATCAGGTTTTTTTCTCTCGATACTGAGATTGAACCCAGGGCCTCACACATGCAAGGCAAGTGCTCTGCCACTGAACCACACCCAACCATTCTTGTGTGACTTTGAGACAGAGTGCCACTAAGTTGCCCAGACTGACTTTGAACTTGGGACCTCTGACTCAGCCTCTCAGGTTGCTAGGATTACAGGCATGCACCACTGCACCTGGCCAGTCATCAGAATTTTAATGTTAGCCAACTTTTTTGCTTTGCTATGTAAGATTACTCCAAATTCCAGATGTTTTTCCTTAGTCAAACACACATTTTAAAACACTTCTGAAGTTGGTGAAGAGGCTCCTGTTTTGCCAGTTTTCCATGATTGCATGGTTGACTTACCTATACTTAATTTGACAATATTTTTTAGTAACTTGCCTCAGTGAGTCTTTCTAAAGCATCCCATTAGGTTTTCAAAGAAGTAATCTATCTGTTCAGTCGTAGTTCTTCCGTTTACCTAATGCTGCCCTCATAGTGACAGGCACAACTAGAGCCCACAGTGGGAACTGGACTGGTAAATGTAACCCTTTTGGGGGCAGCAGTGGATTGGGGTGGGTCCCAGACCGGAGCCCACCACGGGTCAGTGCCGGGCATTCGGTGTGCTGTCAGAGGTTAGTGAGCTGGCTACAGAGATGGGACAACAGAACCCCTCCGTAGTGCCTCTTACTTTTCAGATAAAAGCTGCACTTGCAGACCCTAACCTGGCCAGCAGATGGCAGATGGGGCTCACATGCAGCTTTCACCATCTGGGACTTGGCAGGAAATGGGGACTCTGCCAGGTTAGTGGCCAAGAAAAACAAGCTCCCTCCCACCCCACAAAACCCACATGAGACACTGGTTTTCTCTGCTTTGTCGACAGACTTGGTGGCATTTTTCTCTCCAGGTCAAAGTCAGCAAAATCCAGGGTTGTGATGAGGGAACGGAGGATTCAAAAAATAAGCTAGTGTTCCTGCCTTTCCCCAAGTCTTTTTCCTCTCTGAATAGGGAGAAAGGGACCAGTTCCTGTCCTGAGTAATCGAACTTGCCTCTTTCTCCTCAACAGGGGTGGGTGGAGTCAGATCCCGTGGACGGTACCCACAGCAGACAGGTGTCTCCCCAGCCGCAGAGCTGTGTGGCTGCCCCAGCTGCTGTGGCTGTGGAGGCCCCCAGCTGGCTGCTGGGCACTGTCCCTCTGGTGGGCAGAGGGGAGCACGGGGGCCCTGCCACGTAGAGCAGGACCTGTGCTAACGGCCTGCACTGTCATCTGTCAGGCCCAACTCCAAGATGCTGGCTGTGTGGGTCTGAGTGATACCTCCAGGGATAGTAGTCAGAAACTGGGGCACTGTGGTGACTGCTGCTCCCCAAACCACCCCAGCCTGCCACTCAAGGGCTACTGCGTGGCCCCGTGGAAGGCTGCAGGCCAGGTGCCTGCCACACCCCAGCTGGTCCCTCCGCACAGTCTGGCCTGCGTGTGTTGTGTGGGCCCTCGAGGCAGGGGCTTGAGGTCATCAGGGGACCTGGGGGACTGGGAGGGGTGGAGTAGACCTGCAGGGAGGTGGGGCAGTGGCAATAGGGGACTGGTGGGTCATGCCACATCCCTGGGCACATGGACTTTGACCCTGGAGCAGCGCCGGTCCTGCAGAGAGGACTATGAGGCGGAGCCACACTGCAGAGGCTGAGAAGGAACAAGGGGTAGAAGACAGGGCGGCCTGGGGTATGGGGTGGGGAGTCCAACATACAGCTCTGTGTAAGTCCAGCTTCCCCAAAAGTGGGGCTGGAGCTCCTTGGGGAACGGTGTCCCCACCCAGGGTCCCCAGCCCTGTGAGAAACAAAAGATGCCACTTGGTGAACCCCTGCTTGGCACAGCCGAAGAACAAGGCAGGAGGACACACTATGCTGTGGGAGTGCATTTAATAAAGAGCGGGATGGCTCCTGGTGACTCCTGACTCTGGGCACCGTGGGGCAGGCAGCCCTAGGGGGTCTTCCTGGGTGAGAAGCGTCCCCTTTGATGCCCACCAGGCCCAGTGCAGTTGACAGGAGCAGCAGTAGATCCTGCCTGGGTACAGGAGCGTCCCCATAGTCCTGTGGGTGGCAGGATTTGTCTCCAAGTGCCTGGTCCTGCCATGGGCTGATGACAGGGCTTCTGGCTTGGCATGTAGCGTGTGCCCTTCTGGTCCTTTCACTTCGGGGCTCTGGCGCCTTGTGCCCCAAGAGTCAGGCTCCCCAGTGTGGAAAAGAACTCCTCCATCTCCTTCTGCAGCAGCTGGTTCCGGCGCTCCGCATCCTCCCGAGCCCGCTCCGAGTTCCGCAGCTTGATCTCCAGCATGGAGTGCTTCTTCCTCTCCTGATCCAGCTCTTCCTCCAGCTGAGACAGCTGTCCCCGCAGCTCCGCATTGCCCTCTTCGATGCTTAAACACCAAGAAGAGACAGTTTCAGAGCTCAAGCAGCACCAGCTTGGCAGGGGCAGCCCTGGGCTCTCGGCGGGGCAGGGAAGGACCTGCCTGCTCCACAGGAGCCCATGTGCTAACGGCCACCCCACCCTGTGATCCACAATTGCCACCTGAGGACCGGAGGCCTCTCTGAGTCCTCAGTGAAGCATGAAGACTTCGCATGGCCAGCCCGGTCACCTGCCCCACTGAGGTTTAGAGAGGAACCGTCCCCTGGCCTTTGCTGCTGTGCCTTGAGGTTAATGCCACATTTTGCCAAGGTTGGCAGGTCTGTCGTGACCAGATGACAAGCTCCTGCCTGTCCCCTGGGACCATATACTGTAGCTTAGGACCCAGCTGGCTGCATACAAGTGCCACAGCAGTGACAAGACAGACTCCACTTACAGCTGCCGCATCTTGCATGCTGTGTTCATGGAACCAGTAGCGGCTCCAGCCCGGCACTGAGCGTAGGCCTGGGAAGGAGGCCTCCTTTGCCTGGGCAAGGGTGCATTGTCAGAAAGAGGCCCCACTCACTTCTCCCCAGTCCCCTGCCACCTCCAACCGGGGTTCCCAGGCCTCCCCCTTCCTCTCTGTGCCACACCTGGGTGACTGTGTCCTGTCTCTTAACCTTCGGCCCCTCTACATGATGTGCAGCTGCTCAGAACACGGCTGGCACTGAGCACCTTGGCCAGATGCTCTGCAGCCCTGCAGGCCACACCACAGGGTCTTTCCTGCTGCAGGTCAGTTCCCTTTTACACCCCCACCCCCACAGTCTCCAGAACCCGCTTGGCGTCACCTTCAAAAGTGCTGGGTCTGGCTGCTTCTCCAACCTCCACAGCTGCCCCTGTGGCCCATACCACCTACCCAGGGGCTTGGACCCCACGGCCTCTCGTCTGTGCCACCTTGGACCCCAGCGAGCTCTCTGCCTGGTAGCCAGGTGCACCATTAAAGAGACCAAAGTGCTCACGACCATCCATAGGCTTCTCATCCAGTCTCGCCTCTCTCCCAATAGGCCAGGGCATTACAGGCTGCAAGGACCCACTTGTCACCACTGCTGGGTGCTGGCATGGACCTGGGGTCCTCTCCCCCCATACCCTTTCTCTCCACCCCATATTACTGCCTTCCTTCCTCATTTACCTCCAGACACACCGCACATTTAGGAAAACCTGTCTTGGGTACAGCCTCTCTGTCCCGTCCTCCCGAACAAGGAGGGCAGGGATCTGGGTCACAACCGTGTCCCCAGTACCCAGCACAGTATCTGCTCTGGGCAGACAGCAGGTTCTCTTGGGGGAAGGCTGGAAAGAAGACTCCCATGGGGAAAAGAGGAGGCAGGGTGGCAAGCACATGCCCCCCACCCCTCCAGATCCAGTGACTCCACGTGAGCTGAGAGCAGTCACGTTTTTCCTAAGCCCTCCACTGCCTGTGCTCAGAGACCCTCCTCAAGGGGACCCGCTCAGACCACGACAGCTGGCCACCTGCCAGTGAGGACACCATGGGCCTTGGGAACCTCATCCTCCTCTAGTCACCAAGTTACAATGACCCAGGCGGTTCAGGCTCCTGAGCCTCGGAGACAATGCATGGCACTGGGCTCAGCTCAGGACAGAGTGACCATGGGGACACTTGGCTGACACCTGGCAGGCTGGGGTCACAGCAAGGCAGCCTGAGCCAGAGCTCCCAACAAACACACCTCCCCTTGGCTGGGGAGCCCTTGAGGTGGCCCCACAGCAGCCCAGTGGGAGGGGCCAGCCACCTCCAGCGCTGGTGGCCAGCACTGTGGTCACCCTCCCTGCACACCTGTGGCCTGCGAGCTGGCCTGCAGAAGCCTGTGGTCTCCATGGTCACCTCCAAACAGGGCTTAAGGTGCAGACCCCATTTACATCCTGGGACTGGCTCCTGGGCCTCCTTTCTCCCCTGCACAGCCCCAGCCCGCCTATCGGCCCTTCAAACCCTGGCTGGGCACAATCTGCCCTGACCCCACCTGGCCCTTGATGCCCAGGAGACACTTCCGGCAGAGCAAAGGGGACACATGCTGCCCTCCCAGCCCCCCAAGACCCCTGCACAGAGAAGTAGGAACGCCTTCTGTGTCCGTGGACACAGATGGGGTAACACTCTGGGTGGGGATGCTGGGTGGGGACACCTGCTGTCCAGTGTGGCTGTCCCAGAGCTCGGGGAGAGTTCGGCCTCAGCTTTGAGCATTCTCTCTGCAAAGGGCAAGGACCCTTCTCACGGGCAGGCTGGGGAGGGAAGGACGGGCACCCATCACCAGGTGACCCTACCTCACAGCTGTCACTGTGGCCAGGATGGAGGGGAGGCCTGGCCCTATGCCCAGAAGGAGTCTCACTGCCTGGCAGGCTGGCCTGGGGCTGTAGGACCTGCAGTGGGGACCCCAGGCCTGGCCTGCCTCACCCTGACAGCATGGTCTCGCCCAAGCCTTCGGCACGCCCGCCATTCGCCAGCTCACAGTGATGTGCCTCTCCCAACCCAGCACCCAGGTATCCTCCCAGAGGCAGCAATGAGGCGGGGCTGGCCTGGTGCCACAGTCGGCTCTTTACCTTCTTAGGCTTGCCTCGTACTCGGTCCGCTGTTGGCACAGTTCCGCCCTGAGCTCGGCCACCAGGCCCTGGAGCACCTGGCAGCGGTGGGCAGGGTCCCGGCCAGGGCTGCCGGGGTTGCTGGGTTCCTGACTGCTGCTGTCGCCCACCCCTGCCTCATCCGGGCCTCGGGCTGGGTCAGGGGACCTGCGGTCCTCGCCGCTGCTGCTGGGCAGTGGGGACGGCTCGAGGGCCCACTCAGTGTGCAGGGAGCTGCCAGCCGACGAGTCACTGGCCCTGCAGGCTGCACGGCTGCTGACAGAGGTGTCGCGGGGGGACGAGGCCGGGGACCATGCTGTGCTGGCCACACTGGCCGTGCTGGGAAAGAGGCTGGGCGGCGGCACGTTGTCATAGGTGGACAGTCTCTGTGTGGAGCCGGAGTCCTTGAGCCGGTCCCCTGATGAGGCCCGGTGCTGCCCTCGCAGAGACGACAGCCCATTCATGAGCCAGTTCCCTCCACTTCCCCCGCCGCCGCTGGAGGCTGCAGGAACCTCCAGGGACACGCTGGCTCCCTGTGGGCTTGCTGATCCAGGTCCTCGTTGGTGGAAGGATGACTTCCAGCCTGGCAGCGTCTGCAGCCTCTTCCTGGGGCTGCCCTGGCCCAGGGGAGATGTCCTAGAGAGCACAGCGGCAGCTGGCCCATCCAGGGACGAGGTCCTGTGTGTGGGCAGGCTGGGGTCCCCGGGCTCTCCCTGGCTATCCTTGTGGGCCTCCTCGGAGACCCAGCCCACAGTGCACAGTGAGCCCCCATGTGGCGATGTGGGTGCTTCCAGAATGGGCATCGTGAAGAGCTGGCCATGTTTGCGGATGAGAACGGTCATCAGGTGCTGGACCAGGGAGGTACCTGCCGGAGAGAAGAGAAAGGCTTTGCTGTGAGTGGCTGGAAGTGACCAAGTTCGCTATGGCCTGGACATAGGGTGGGTACCTGAATGGCTATCCACCATCTGGTGGCCCGGGATGGCACACTCACAATTACACACACACACAGTGCCTCCTGCCCAATCCCTGAGCGCACACAGCCCCTTCCTCACACTGCGATGCAGCCCCCCAGTTCCAGGGACTCAGCTCCTGTGGCTTTGTGGGGGCAGCAGTGAAGGTGGGGGCAGCAGTGAAGGTGGGTGCATGAGATGGGCCCTGGTATCTACACAGCAGCCTCAAAACCGAAGACCACAGACCGGAGGTTTGCCAAGAGTTAAGAAAGGCTGGGTACTCGGGTGGACCTTGCACCAAAGGTAGCCAAAACCCCAGGAATTATGCAAGGATTTCTCTGCCGGACAACCAGGTGAGGCAGCACTCAGGGTCTTGGCGGGAGCATCTGGGCATCTGAGTCAGTGAGGGCTTAGGCTTCTAGGCCTCAGGGCGCCTCAGCCAAAGTGCTACCCCACGGGGACCAGTTCCACACCACCCTCCACCGCTGCATGGGCCCGGGGCCAGGCCCCACAAGAAGCTGGGTCCCCAGCGTGGCTCCAGCCTCTAAACCTCAGCAGACATGGGCAGTCCCTGCCTGCTGGCCACAGGCTCTGTCTGTCAGCAGCTTGGTCCCCGAGACTGGTGGGGACAGCCGCCCAAGGGCCTGGGAGCGCAGCCTGTAACTCCAAGCCAGCCTGTGCTCTGCTCTACTGCAAAGTCAGGGCACCTGCTCTCTGGTGAGTCACTTTGCCTCCTGGCTTCAGTTTCCCCCTCTGTAAAACAAGGGCAATCATCACGGCACAGGCTGGGGGTGGGGACCGAAAAAGATACAAACTAAGCACTGCGCATGCACAAGGCTCTAGCCCCATGTCTCTCACATGTACTGAGCTAAAATCAACGTACATCAAAGATCTAAACTTTAAAACAGAAACACTGACTCTGCTGGAAGAGTGAACAGGTAAAACTCTTGGAGACACAGATGTAGGCAAGGACTGTCCCAACAGAATCCCAGTTACAAAAGAAATGACACCAACAACCAACAAACACGATCATACCAAATTAAAATGCTTCCACACAGCACAGGAAAAACCTACAGAGTGAAGACACAGCTTAGCAAATGGGAAAAAAATTCTGCCAGGTACACCTCAGACAGAGGACTAATACCTGAGACAAAGAACCCAAAAAGCGAGACCCCCCCAAAAAAGACTCCATCAAAAATGGGCAACTGAAATAAACAGACACTTCTCAGAAGAAGTACAGATGGCAGTAAATACATGAAAAAATGTTCAGCGTTGCCGACCATTAGAGAAACGCAAAGTAAAACAATGTTGAGATTCTGTCTTACTCCATGAAGAGTGGCCATCATCCAGAAATCTGCTGGAGAGCCTGGGGGCACAGTGCAGGGGGACCCTCCTCCATTGTTGGTGAGAATGTCAACTAGTGTAACTACTATGGAAGTCAGTATGAAGAGTCCTCAAAAAACTAAAAGTAGAAATTCCATTTGACCCAGCCATTCCCCTTCTAGGTGTCTTCCTGAAAGAGCCAAAGGCGTCATATTACAGTGATCTAAGCACATCACGTTTATAGCAGCACAGCTGATAATAGCTAAATTTTGGAAGCAGCCTGTGTGTCCATCAACAGATAAATAGATAAGGACAATGTGGTATTCACACATAATGGAGTACTACTCTGCCATAAAGAAAGATAAATCTGAGTCGTTTGTAGGAAAATGGATGCACCTTGAAACTATGTTAAGTGAAATAAATCAGCTACACAAGCTTAAATATCACACGATTTCTTTTATATGAAAAACCCGAAGTATAAATAAAGAGCAAAATAAAAGATAATAGGAAACAGGGAGATAATCCTGTGAAAGGGAAGGGAACCAAGAGATAGAAGGGAAAAGGAAAGGGAGGGGAAAGGGAAATAAAAAGGATTAAGATCTGCCAACTTCCTACAATGAATGTAATTATGCACTGCAGACGTGTACTAAAAAAATATAAAAAGAGCACTAAGAGGCATATTAAAAGGAGCTGCATTGCTGCTTTTTTTCCTTAAGACCCAGACTTCTTGCTATGTTGCCCAGGCTACTCAGGCTCCTGGGCTCAAGCAATCCTCCTGCTGCCTCAGCCTTGCTATGTTGCTTTTTTTTTTTTTTTTCAATCTTTAACGCTGACCTCTGAATGTATTTGCTTTTATGTGAAATGATTTGCATACACAGCATTTTCCAGGAACAAAAGCAAAAGCTAAAAGTGTATTAATCACAGTTATTTAACATCATTACATGGATTAAAAATTGTTCTTGGTGGGGCTGGAGATTTAGCTCAGTGGTTAGAGTGCTTGACTCATTAGCCCAAGGCCCTGAGTTTGATCTCCAGCAC
>PVJO010010470.1:0-63993 GCA_004026905.1 Hystrix cristata
AGGCATATAGAACCCCAATTACCCACAACCAAAATAAATCTACACCAAGACATATCATAATCAAGATTCCAGAAATTCAACAAAAGAACAGAATACTGAAAATTGTTAGGGAAAAAAACCAAATCACCTATCAAGGTAAACCCATCAGAATCACAGCAGACTTCTCAACACAAACCCTTAAATCAAGGAAAGCTTGGAGCAAAATATTTCAAGCCTTAAAAGAAAATAATCTACCTTTTCTTATAAAGAGTAAAAAAAAATACGATTTTCCCCCTCATTGTTGATATTATATGGCTTTCAGATGTAGAGATATCATTTAAAGTAATGTAGGTATTATAAAATCAAAGGTAAAAAACATAGTATTGCCAGTTCTACATATATTTAGCATTTCTTATGACATTTAATTGTCTGAGCATGTTCAAATTTCATTCTCGTATTTCCATTCAACCTAAAGGAAGTTCTTGTCACTTGGCAAGAACTTTCGGCATGTCTTTCGTTGTGTTTTCTGGGCTATTTCCATGTTCTGAATTGTTTCAAATACCTTGCATGTTCGTTTTGATTTTCAGGAAAAGCCAAAATTTGCATGCTGCCACATCACTTGAATGAAGTGAATGAGGACACACCGTAAGGTTTCAATGAGCCCGCCTTTCCATCCGGTGGCACGCAGCGTTCACCGCAGTTTGTTACACCGCCTAACGACAGGGAAAAGGGCTGCTTCCGCAGCCGCAAGGCAATGAGGTAAGTGTGTTCCCAGCAAGGGGGAGGATTTTGAGCGTGGCTAAGGCAATGTATCTTTTACTCCGATAGATTTTTAATGTGGACATTAATTGTAATGTCTGATCATCTCTTTTATGTTATCTTTTATGTATGTGTTCTTTAAATGTTTGTTTCTGGCAATTGCACAATTGTTTTCTCTTCTCCTTTCTTATCCTTAGATTGGAGTTATCATAAACTAGGTTTAAAGGCTGAGAAAAAGAGTCTCTATTTCTCTCACATCTCCTTCCCCTCCTCCTCATCCCTCATCCTTGTTCCCTTGGACCACTTCCCTACTGGACTAGATCTGTCTCCTTGTCCATTTCTATTCATCCTTTACCATTCTCTTAGAATTGCAAACATGTATTAATAAAATAAATTAAAATTAAAAAAAAGAAAGAGAGTTCTCTTCTCATTAGTTCCTATGTTCAGGAGGAAACTATCTTTATGGTTTGTCCCACCACATCTAGAGGTAATGTCATTCTTGCTTACGCTTGCTTTACTATGAAAAGTAAAATACTCTGTGGAGTGTGGACCCATTTGCACTTTTAAAATCAAAACAAAGATTATATTTTAGTATATTAAATATAAAATACATCAAAAAAGGAAGTATTGTATTCAATTGTTTTATGGTTTGTAGAGAAAAGAAAAAAAATCAAATAATCAGTAGTGATCAAAGGGTTAAAATAATCAAAAGTTTGTAGCAAAAAGAAAAAAAAAACAGTAGTAATGAAAGCATAAAAATATCTCTGTGTTTATGTACAAATTAAAATTTTAATTGTTGGGTTCTATCATGAATCTAATAAGGGTAGGTGCCGTTTCTCTGTGTTACTTTTTTTAATGGTGTCCTTTTTACTTTGCTCTTACTGTCAAAGATAGCTATAAATGCTATTTTTATTAAAATGGAGCTTTAATTCTCTAAGAAATTTATTTAAATGAATGATTTCAGACACGAGAAAGCTTTCTTAGCCAATGAAGTAAAAAAAAAAGGAAAAAAAAAGAAAACTTGAAATTAAGTAAGCTCATCTTCCAAAACTCTTCTTTTCAATCTAAGCTAAGTTATTCTGTCACAATCATTACAATATCCATATCATGTTACTTTCAGGTAAAGTATTTCATTCATCCTGATGTGGGATTCGACCTGATATGTGAGCGTGTGTATGTAATGGCACTGAAGCAACTTCCTGTCTTGTGCTCATCCTCTTTAATTTAGTCTTTAAAAATTTTTGATTTGTTATTATTGTGTATTTTTTCAGCATTAGACCCATTCACCACAAAAGCCATTTTTTCCACAAATGTCTATCTTCCTAAAAACTACTTTGTTTTACTCTACTTTATTGCCCTCACTGCAATATTTAGCTTTTTAGAAAGTACCTTTTCAACGTTGACTAAAAATGTTTGTAAAATAGGTTCTAAGAATCGATGTAGTAGCTTATAAGACTCCTAATATGTCTGTTAACATATATGACCACAAAAGAAAAAAAAATCAATACAATAAAGGGGGGTATTTATGTTATGTATACGTCAAGATTGCAAGTCAAGTTTAGTGATGAAAGAAAAGGTGAAAAACACCTGTATAGTGACAATTATTAGATTTTTTTTCTTTCTGAAGAAGCCTGAGAAA
This sequence comes from Hystrix cristata, assembly GCA_004026905.1. Classification (NCBI taxonomy): domain Eukaryota; kingdom Metazoa; phylum Chordata; class Mammalia; order Rodentia; family Hystricidae; genus Hystrix; species Hystrix cristata. The sequence continues at coordinate 2,378 of PVJO010010470.1, forward strand.
ATCTGCTAGGAAAATAAAAAAAAAACAAAAAAAAAAAACAAAAAAAAACCTCCACTACACTAAGATATTCCAGGGAGGAGGTCACTTATATCATTTTTATTCTTACATGTATACATGCAAAAGTACTATATATATGTATTGTTTATATGGATGTATATGCATATATATTTGCTTTTTAACTTTCTTATCATTAAAAGTGCACAAGTGGAAAAAATACCTGCATGCCTGTTTGGAGCATTATAATTGTGTCAAGGATTTATGTGTATTTTTATAAACTATAGATACCTTTAGGATACTCCAAAGTCAGAATGTGAAGGGGAAAGCGAGAGTAGCTGGAGTACAACCAATTAAATGCCCACAAGAAAAACAATGTTAGGGTCCTATCTGCAAACCTGCTAATCTGACCTGATGATAGAATTTACCATTGGCATCCTAAAGAGGAGTTTTTAATTGATGAAATGCTTTCAATAATACATAATTTATCTATCTAAATGGCTTATAAACAAAGTTCAAATTTATGGAGCCTACGTCACTATGAAATGTCTCTGGAAGCTTGAGGTTATCAGAGAATAAACAAAGACATGATATGACTGAAACGATCCATTTTTGCTGGTGGTTCCCTGATGTACACCTGAGGAGCTTGCTTAAGTTCGAAGAGGAGTCTGCCATAACTTGTGAAGAAAGAATCTCAAGAGTTGATCTCAGTCATTGCCATTTTTGCTAACAACTAAATAATGATGGCCTGCATCCTTTACACTGTTAGTGAGACTGATGCGGGTAAAACATATTCCTTCTGTGGGTTGAAATTCGTGTTCTGTCAGTAAACATACGCAAGGTTTTGACTTCTACATACTAATTACCAAATTATATTAATAATCATGTGCTTAAGACATTCTGCTACTCAGAAACCATCTACTTATGGTATTTAAAGAAAATTTAAAGGGAATTTTTAAAAGGTGATAGTCCTTTGCAATTATTATAAAACTCAGCAACTTTACTCTGATATTTATCCAGTAAACTAAAAGCATATTAAAATGTATTATATTGGGAAAGAGAAGAAAATGTCCACATTGGAAAGGGAACAAGGGAGGGGGACAGGAACAGGGGGACAAGAGAAATAAGAAATGGAAGAAAAAAATGGAAACAAACTTTTGTAAATAGGGAGGGAGGAGGGGTGAGGGGAGGGGAATGGGAAAAGAAAATAAAGTACAAGTTCCACTCAAAAAAAATAAAATGTTGAAAAAAATTATATATGAATATTCATACCAGCATAATTCATCATTGCTCTGCCACAGCCCCAGATACACATTGATGAATTAATGATTGACCAAATTCTGATACATACATACCATGAAATACTCAGCAATAAAAATGGAATTATCGACACTCATAGTTTAACCAGGCAATTTTGACTATAAAAAGCCATACTAAAAATGTTATATAGTGCTTGAATTCATTTCTACGTCTTTGAAATGAAAAAAAATTTAGAAATGAAAACAGATTAGTTGTTAGGCAGATATGACCATCAAGCAACAAGGTACAGTTGTAATACTGAAACTCTTTTGAAACAGAAATTTGGCTAGTTTTCGTAACTTGATTATAGTAATGGACATATAAATCTAAACATCTGATAAAGTTACATGGAACTAAATATGCACACACATACACACACACAACCATGAACAAGAGTAAGTCTGATGATATCTGAATAATATTAACATTATTAACTTCACTGCAATAATGTAAACTTAAAAGAAGTTCTTCGGTGGAGTTTTTGGGGTCTTCTATGTAGAGTATCATGCTATCCACAAATAATAATAATTTAACTTCTTCCTTTCCTATCTTTATTCTTTTTATTTCTTTCTCTTGTCTAATCGCTTTGACTAATGTTTCCAGAACTATATTGAATAGGAGTGGTGATAATGATCATCCTTCTCTTGCTCCTGATTTTGGAGTGAAAGCTTTCAGTTCTTGACCATTTTGTATGATGTTGGCTGTTGGTTTGTCATAGATGACTTTTATTAGATTGAGATAAAGACTACTATTTCAATTTTCTGTAGGATTTTTATCAGGAGGGGTATATGAATGGGTATTGGACTTCGTCAAATGCTTTTACTGTGTCTCTTGAGATAATCGTGTGTTTATAGCAGCACAGTTCATAATAACTAAATCTTAGAAGCAGCCCAAATGCCCATCAACAGCAGAATGGATAAAGAAAATGTGTTTTTTTATACAATGGAGTACTACTCTGCCATAAAGAATGATAAACTTGAGATATTCCTAGGTAAATGGATACATTTTGAGACCATACTCTTAAGTATGTAGATGTTTATAATCTCAAAATGTAAATTAAGTGTAAAATATCTTCTTCATATTTAGGTTTTCTGATTTGAGTTGGTACGCGGCAGTTTAAAGACATCTTTTCACAATACGCTTGCTGATGCTGTGCCCTACATCGCCTTGTCTTTGAGAAATATATAATTAATTTACAGCACTACAAAGAAGGACTGTTTCCCTCTTCTCCATACAACTTAACACCTACGTTAATAAGCTGTTCATTTATTATGCACTGACTCCCTTCAGCCAGGTATGTTAACTGATGTTACATTTGCCGAGATGCCAAAATAATGATTGGCAAAACTGTTTAAGTATTTTGCCCCAAAGAGTGGAACAATCACAGTACAGTTTTCTTAATTACTAAGCAGCCTACTTGAGAATAAACTTGCTGAGATTTGAGATACAAGAAAAATCTATTTAGCAGTTAAATTACAAAGTAAACTTTTGAATAAAATTATTAGAAAAGGTGAAACGATATCTGTAGTGGGACTACTTACAGTTACACTGTGATGGCCCCCAATAAATACTGCACAATGACAGCAGCAGACTCACAGAAACAGCCTTTATCCTTGTATTTTCTATTAATATTTTTATTAGAAGGTAATTAAGATTTCTATTAAATTTTTTCTTTACAACATATTGCTTCCTATTATATCCTTATTCAAAATATAATTTATATTTTATATGTAACCAGTATCAGTTTATATTCAACACTTTTTTATTTTTTCAGAGAAACAAAAGATATAATTGGGACCAAATCCATCAACTGGCATTCTATCACGTATGACAAACTAACACTTTTCATCCTTGATGGAAAATTAGTTTCTCCTCAGCCAAGATTTGGAAATCCCACACATTGGGCGATTCACACCTTTTAACTATTTGAAGGTACTAGATAGGAAGAGATTGAGCATGAGTTAGCCATTGGTAATAAGAAAGCAGGCAGGAAAGAGGATGAAGGAGGAAAAAAAGGAAAGCATGAAGGGAAGGAGGGAGAAAAGAATAACTTCAAGAATAGCAATAACAACTAGAAAAACAAATTTTCCTTCGCCACTTTACACAGTTAGTGTTCAGGATGCACATATCAGACTCTCTGTCTTATTTTTACGCATTGGTAAGTGGCTTTATCTGCCATGCTGACTTTACTATTTATCTTAATTATCAGCACTTGTGGATCTTTTTAAGTCCCTGCTAGAGACAGGGCATTGTAGACCTCCTTGTACCTAGTCTGAGAGGGTTTTAACATTTTAATGTTTTAGTACATTTCAAATCTCTCATGTCATTAAGCAAATTTCTCCCCTTTCTGAATATTTCCTTTCTATCTCCTTTATTATTTATAATGTAAGAGAAAGATTATGCGCTATCTTCTTACATCTCAGTGACTTTTGTCATGTGAATATTTTGTTGGCCATACTCATGGGCTTTAGAAAAGACGGGTAAAAGCTTATATATATATATCCTCTCTCTATATATATCCCATATATATATGGGATAACGAATTGAATTTAATTGAATTCAAGAATGAATAGAAACACTTTGTTAGACAAATATTCCAACATTAAAATCTGTTTTCCAGACATTCATTCAGTCCCTCTTACTCTGAGTTGTCTCAATCTGGTCATGCCTTACGTGATCTGGTATCAACAGGAAATCGCTCGAGGTTCCGTGGTGAGAAGCGGCCGCCTAACACTGCGCTTTGGTGACAAACTGAGTGTCTAGTATCAGGCAAGCCGTCTCGGAGTTCAAGAAAATACTTGATCTTATTTTTACCTGAGACATTTTCCCTTTTTGCTATACAAATCTTAATTGTGGAGAATTTTAATCCCTAAATATCTGCAACAGACGGAAAGTTTATCAACATTTTTCGCGTATTGTAATTATTAAAGCAATACAATCATTCCGTTAGCAGCTGATTTTCAAATTACACAGAACTAAAAGAAATGCTCGCCATCATCAAAATGGTTACAATTGCAAAGAAGAGAAGAGAAAGAGTGATCCCCTGTCTGTAATCCTCATCGGCTGAAAATGAGAATAACGTTGCCTAGATTCAATTTCATTCCTAGCAAGGGTGACGACATATATAAAAGTGCTCATTGTACTACCTAAATGTTAGGAGACACTGACATTTGATTTAACAAGAAATAAAACTGTACATGAGGATTTGGATGGCCTCTCCACTGCTATCACTACTCTACAATTGGAGTGGTGGAGTGCAGCTTCGAACTCCTCTAGTTTATTAAGCTGCCTGAATGCACAGAACGTTATCCTACTGCCCTGAAAAATTAAAGCAGCTTCCAAAAGTCCTTATTCACTATTAGAGAGTTCATGTTCTGGGTGTGCATGGCTTAATATGTACATTAATATGGTTATTTAGGATAAAATACTAGAGTATGCTAGCATAGTGGCTCTATGTACAGATATATTTTGTTTAGACTCCATCCCATCTGTTTCCGTAGCACGTCGCCCATTCATAAATTAATCAAGCCTTCCTTTAGATATCTGCCAAAAAGACATTGCTTTGGAAGGGCAATCAGTAAATTTTTGAAATGGCAAAGGCAATTAATACCTTGAATAGCAATAAAAAGCCTGAATACTATATGATCATTTCTAAGTAAAAGAGATATTTTTAACAAAAATGCTGCTATGTGGCTTGCATTATTTAAAAATCATTATCAAATTAATATAATTACCACCATACAATCAGAAATAAATCTTAGAATAATTCTTACATCAATTAGGAAATGCAAGCAAACTATATGTCATTCAAATTATGTATTTAATACTTCTAATTAATTTTCTGTCTTCTCTATCAAAAAGGCTAAATATAAAATTTGGAAAGACATTTCTTCTTTTTCACTTTGATTGAAAATCTTTTCATGAATTTATGACAGCTTTCTGCTCCCGTAGGGAAACATGTGACTATGTGATATTGGGGGGGTATGTTCTAAAGCTTTACATTTTTAAAATTTGTCTTGGTATATGTTTACAGTGTTGTTGGTGTATTTACATAGCACATCTTAATTCCTTTTCTCACACGCTTTTCCTTACTTCTCTTCACTCTCCCTCCATCTCTTGATCCTCTTCTCATTTGAGAAAGGTCTATATCCCTGCTCTCTATTATCTATCTTTTATTTTATCTGTATTTATACTTTGGATTTCTCATATTAGAGAATCATGTGATATTTAAACTTGTGCATCTGATTTACTTCACTTAACATTATGGATTCAAAGTGCATCCATTTTCCTACAAATGATCCAAGTTTATCTTTCTTTATGGCAGAGTAGTGCTTTATTGAGTGTAATTTCCACATTTTAAAACTTTACATTTTTAAAAGGACAATGATTTTCATTTTTATTTTCTTCCCTTATTGTAGTTTAGTCATACTACTATTTGTCTTTTGTCTAATTCTATTACATTCTAACACAGGTTAATTTTGCTGTGACATATTTTAATTGCTATTCTATTCTTTTTGAAGGACAGACTATTTCTTGATCTTTTAGCTGTCTAAAACTGCTAATGCTGAAATACTTTTGTTATAATTCTAGCATTTTAAAATAGACATATTGAAAATCATACAAACACATTAGTACCAGTGCCTCATGCCGTATCTGCCCAATACAAGCATATGAATTCCTCCATATAATATTTCTATATTTATCTTTTCTATCCACAATATATTAATCTATATTGATTTAAAGTTGTAACTATCATATGTTTACTTCCTCAGCTTTTATCAAAACTATTTTTGTCCAGTAATAGTGGTTTTTGGAAAAGCTTCAGGAAGGCAATAACATTTGCACTAGACCTTGAAAAATGAGTGAGTATTAAGCCAATTCTTTTTGTATAGCATTGGTGTGCCAAATAGGAATCACCAGCACTTTACTAGTAGAAGAAATTATTTTACTGTAGAAGCCAGGAATTTGGAATAAGAAAGAAGTATAATGCTATGGTATATATTAAGGGAAAATTATTTGAAGTCCTGATGTTTCACACTTCAATTTAAAACATGTTTTTTGTTAATACTTATTCTCAATTTAAATATACCGTTATGATGTTTAATTATGCAAATCTAGTTTCCATCTGATTGCCACGCATAATTCCTATTAATTGTAATTGAAGTCACTACTTTCAATATTATGTACCTTATATTCATGCCAATAGGAAAGCACTAATGTTTTTAGCAACCATCCCATGACATCGATATACTTACACGTAGGTAAGTCTCTTTCCAGACAAATTACTAGAGTAGAGTCATGTGTCACTGTATGATGCTGATACTTTCTGAGATACACTTCGCTAGACAGTTTGGTCTATGTGCAAATACTGTAGTGCATGTATAGAAACCTAAGACAATTGTGTCATCTCTAGGTGTCACATTCTTATGCAATCACTATTACATATGCAGTCCGATTTGATCAAGATGAATTATGCAGCACATGACTGTATGTGTATGCTAAGATCATAAATGTATCTTTAAAAAGATAACAAGTAGGAAAACATATAGGTGTATTTTATATGATAAAATTCTATTAAAACAAATCACAGTAATATCTGAAGAAAACTAAAAAAATCAGAGATACATACTTATTAAAATATCACTATTCTGATCTCGATTTACTAGGTTTCATTAAGAAAAATATATCCACCTCTTGTAAAGAAAGTTTGACAGGAAAGAATGATAATTAGGCCTAGAGTATAAAACACAGTGGTACATGGTGGTTCATGCCTGTAATCTCAGCCCTTGCGAGGCTGAAGCAGGAGAAAACGGCAAGGCCAGGGCGCGCTACTGGGCTCCACAGGGAGACCCTGTCTCAAGGAAGTGCACAAATGAAAGTGGGAACAGCAATAAAAAGAATAAAAGAGAGACAAAATTTGAATGTACTTATTTTGAAGTAAAAAGAGTTAAACAGTACCAAATAAAAGATTTCTATTAACTCGGTTACTTTAACAACATAGTGAAACCCAAATTGAAGCATACCTAGATTGAATTTATTCATCATTTTTCTGATTCTTCTGTAAATATTTATTCAAAAATAATAAAAAGGGCCATTTAAACAAATTTTCAAAATTTTAATTAACATCCTATTCATGGTTTATTGAATTATAGGACAGGTCTTTTACTTTAAAAATAGTTTAAGGAAAATTTCAATGTAAAAAGAAAGTAATGCTTCTTTATTACATGAAATACATTGCACTTAAAGTAAGTCACAGTATGCAATGATTTTAAGGTTATGAGAGATTAGTCACTCATAATAGCTCATTTCATAATAACAAGAATTGATAAAGTGAATCACACCAGATTAAAAAAAAATGTTCAATGGCAAAGAAATAATTAGAATGAAAAACACTTTGCCAGCTATTCTGACAGAGGATTAATATCCATAATACATAAAGACCACAAAATGTTTAACACCATAAGAACAAGCAATCCATTCAATAAATTGGCAAAAGAATTGAGCAAATAATTCTCAAAAGAAGTACAGACGACCAATAATTACATAGAAAAAACTGTTCAACATATTTTGTCACCAGGAAATTACAAATCAAAATTACATTGAGATTTCATCTCACTCTAACCCAAACAGCTATCATCAAGATTGCAAAAAATAAAAAAATAAAAAAAAAACAATGTTGGTAATAATGCAGAATAAAAGGCACACATGTACACCACGGTGACAATGTAAATGGATGCACACCCTGAGGAAATCGATACAGATGTTCCTCAGAAAAGCGAAAATGGAAGTATCACAGGATCCAGCTGTGCACATCTCAGGAACTGAAGTGAGCATGCCGCAGAGAGACCTGCATACTAATGTTTATTATGGCTGAATCTACCATAGCCAAGATGCGAAGTCAGCCTGGGTGCTGTCACTGGATAACTGAGTGAAGAAAATGTGGCGTATATACGCCATGAACTGATTAGTCATCCTTAAAGAATGAAATCATGTCATTTGCAGGAAAATGGATAAAACTTTAGAATTTTGTGTTAAACAAAATAAGCCAGATCCAGAAAGACAAATATGACATATTTTCTGTCATATTTGTAATCCAGCAAAAAAAGGAAAAAGAAGACATGAAAGTAGAGGTGATTAAGAGACCAGAAAGGAGATCAGGGGGAAAGGGAAGAAATAATAAAGAAGAGTGATGAGACATAGGAAGTCATTAAAGTAATTTATATGCATAGATGAAATGTCACAATTATCTCCCAAATTCTATAGGATTAGCATGTGCTAATAAAAATGGGAAACTAATCACTAATACGTTGTTTGGTAGAAATATAAATATGCATAGGCATTAAACAAGACTAGTTGATTATTTCTCCCGGGATTTGAAGTATACATATCCTTTACTATATCCCCAATTTTATAAATTTTTCAGTCATCTACACTTAATGTAACTGCACGAAGGTAGAACATAATTCTTGAAGTGCATTATATTTGGAATTCAGAAATGTAAGATCTAGTTTCTGAAGGAATGTCTAGATAATATTACATTTAATTTATGTTAAAATTCATCATTTTATACTATTTAAGAATATTAAATATGAAAAAAAGGAACCGATTTCTATAGCATAACCCCATTTCTCAGTGCCATATTAAAAATCAAATAGTATTAAGGAACATAAAGAAATAAAATAGGATTTGAATGCTAGTATTTTTTTCTGCCATTTCTTAATATGTAGTTAACTAACTAGCATAATTATCTTATCTCAATTACTAGCACTTTGTAATATATTTTTTCTTATTTGAGAGATCATGGCGATTCTTGATCTATAGATTTCTGTACACAATTGAATATACAATTCAAGTCCTGCATATGCACAATTACATACACACACACACATAAACTCACTCAAACTTTTTAAGATTTTCAGTAAGATTATTTTGAATCTGGATATCAATTGGGAGAGAATATAAAATTTTAAAATAATGACTTTTCCCCCAATTTATGAATACAGTTTATCTTTCCATTTATTTACATTTTTGTTGTTTTTCAGTAAAGAAAATAAAATTGAGCAATATATTTTTGTGATTAAAAAGTCTACTTTCAGCATATGGAGAAAATAACATATTTTTTCTATGATAGAGAAATCCATCCAGTGAAAAGCAAAACAAAACACAAATGCCACTAGGAAAGGATTTAAGAGTTTCCCGATGAGCCTGCGCCTGTCCTATGTACTCTTAGGAAACGCAGGGTCAGAGGAGCAACATACCTTCTTTCTTAGACTCGTCTCACTCTTTTACCTTCTACTCACGGATTAGAAGAAAAAGCGTAACTGTCATTGGAAACCTGAGAGATTTTGGAAGAAAAAAGCTTACATATTTTTGAAAGGATGCAATTGAATCCCCCAAAGAGATTTTAAGAAACTTGACAAGCCCACACTAATATAGTAAGGAAGATGACAGGGGCAAAAATAAACAAGAAGAAAAATAAAAAGAACAAACTGTCAAAAATTTGTTTATTATAACCCTTTGTCCTTATTTACACTTAGGGTTTCTCATATCAGAGAAAAAAATTCGACATGTACTGATAAGTGACTGATTTATTTCACATAATAGCATGATCTCAAGGAACATCCATTTACATACAAATGACTCTAGTTTATCCTTCTTTAAAAAATAAAAATAAAAAAAAAAACTTGTTTAAATATAGCAACACAATTTGTAATAGCTAAGTCTTGGAAGCAACCTAAATGCCCAACAACCAGTGAATGACTAAAGAAAATGTGGTTTTTTTATACAATGGAGTACTACACTGCCATAAAAAAGGATAAACTAGAGTCATTTGTATGTAAATGGATGTTCCTTGAGAACATAGTACTAAGTGAAATAAATCAGACACTCATGAGTACACATCAAATTGTTTCTCTGATATGAGAAACCATAACTATAAATAAAGACAAAGAGGTGTAATAAATATAATGTAAAAGGAAGATAATGTACAAAGGAGAGGAGCACTAGAAAGAGAGAAGGGGGAAAAGCAGGAAGGGAAAATAGGAAAGAAAGGGGAAAGGGGAATTCATGGAGAAATGTGAATAAACCTGCTGTAAATAGAGATAGAGGGAACAGAGGGGAGGGGTGGGGAAGAGAAGGGAGAACCAAGATGCATCATGTACAGGTACAAAATAAATGTGATGAATGTGATCATTATATGTACGTTATTCCAATATGTATTCTTGGTTAAAAAAAAAAAAAAAAACTTGTTTAAAATATATAAAGATGCATAGTATGACCAGATTAATTAATATTGTGTTGTAGTGGCACAGGGATATTAAGAAAAAGACAAAACTAAACAAAATCAATGAAAAAGTAAAATGATCCAAAAATAGTTATAAATATGCATGTTTGACTTATTGCAAGGCTAGTTATAGATGACTAAGTAAATTATGGCTAATTCACTAAATGTTCTTAGATAACAGATTTTCTATAAGGGAAAAATTATTCAAATTGGATATTTACAGCATTCACAAAAATCAGTTCCATGTGGATTAAAAGTCAAAGTAAAATTATATATTTGAAAATGCAATCCAGATAAATATTAGGATTTTAATGATATATATGTCATAAAACTTACCAGTAATATAGGAAAATAGAAAATATTTGACCATATTTAAACTAAGATATCGATAAATCAAAATAAGTAAAATGAAAGTGAAAAGACAGGATAAACACTAGATAAAATTACTAGCTAGGATAAGTAACAAGAACCCAGAATGTATAAAGTACATTTGTGAGTCGAAAAACAAAATATAAAATAATAACAGTGACAATAAGTGGAAAGAATTAAAAACCAACATTCCACTGAAGATCAGCAGATGACCAGCAAACATGAAAAAGTGATTGTGGTAAGGCCGAAAATTAATTTGGGGAGCGCGGTTCTGGGAATCGGACTCAGTCGTGCTTGCTAGGCAAGTTCTCTACCACTGAACTAAATCCCCAAACCCCTAAAATTAATATTACGTGCTGCTTTGACATTTGACAAAATAAAGAGATTTCGGGGCTGGGGATCTAGCTCAGTAGTTAGAGTGTGTGCCTTGCAAGTGCAAGGCCCTGAGTTCAGTCCCCGGTACCAAAAGTAAATAAATTAAGGAATAAATAAACAAAGAGGGTTCCAAGCCTGAAGCGCAATGTTCCCTCTGTTCTATTTTCGTGTTCTCCTAGTCAGCAGGCCCTTGTTATCAAACCAAAGAAGCACAGGTTTTGCTGCACCGCAGTAGCGAAGTCTGAGTTCCTCACCAGCCCTGGGAAATGAGCAAATCAGCCAGTTATGTCAGTCCGCCGAGGATCCGAAGGGAACCTTTTCTTTCTGATACTATAAGGCCCTCTTCTCCCAGCCTAGTCCTCTTCTGTCTTTTCACAAGTGTAAACCTCATGTGAACCTCGGTGGCATGAAGCTTTCCCTTCTCCTGTCGGCAAGTATAGTATATGACAAATCAACTGTTTTTGACTTCATCTATCCAATGTCACCCCAGGACTCTAGAACCGTATCTCTCTCTCCCAGAGGTGAGGCTCCATTCCTGACAACAATATATGATAATTGCAAAGCTATATAACACCACAATAAATAGCATACAACCCAACAACTTTTATAAACTTGGCAAGAATTGAATGGTAACAAGTGTAAGGTAGGTAGTTGAGAAACGGGCATTCCCTACAACAGAGGAGAGATTTATAAAAGGTTGAAAGAGCTGCCTGTGTGTTGGAGGGATTTGGGGAGATACCCCTGTAGTGTACAGCAGAAGACACAGTAGACATTTCACAATGGTGTTAGTCTGTTTTCTAACAAGGACATTTCAATATTCGTATTTTTTCTAATGTTATGATTTTTGGTGCCCTTTATATTAAATAATTCAAGAAATAATATAGCACAAGAAATTAGAGAAAAACCATTTGTGAAGGTAAGTTAAAAAGTATGATCACAATTTTATTTACTATTATAGTTGAATTTTAAAAAGATCAAACAAGTGAGAAATATACGTCACAAGTAGAGATGAGACTTTTCTGAATTTTATTTTTCTTTATAAATATATGAGAACTTTGGAGAAGATTGCATAGGGTTTTTAGAAGATTACCTATGATCTCTGACCTAAAAAAGAAACCAAATATAAAATATGTGTGATGATTTAAACTCCCAATGAAAATTGAAAAACAATCTATAGGACTTCAGCCTCGGAGGATCAGGCTTGAATCTAGGTTAAAAGACTGCTATTCTAACCTACCCTAGTCTAAGTTAAAATAAAACATACACTCACTGTAAGCTACATGGTTTTCAGTCGCATGTAAATCAAAGAGGATTTTCAATGCGTTTTCAGCCTCTGTTACGTGAAAACATTGGCAACGTCACTGGTGTCATATTGAATATGTCTCTTAGCGCTTTTTGTAGACGTACAAGGACATACATACTCCTATTTCAGAAATGAATTTGGGTATTTTTTTAAAAAAACCTAACATTAGAGTTTTAATATAGTTTCTTCTCCGCGAATATTTCATCTAAATGCATTCCTGGAGAGGAATCTTGAAGGAAACCAAAGATTGAGCCAGAGTGGCTAGTGATGACTTCACCAGCCTGTCTGTGCTCCCAAGTCCAGGGCAAACAATGCCACAGACAGTGTTGGTGCCTTTGCGTTTCAAGGGTCCCGCTTATCTGCTGGGAAGAGCCCGGAGACACCTTTACACTTCTCTACCTCCAACTGCTGTTTCTACAGAAATGTGGCTTACAAAGGGCAAAGAGACTTAAACTGTTTTATGAGCAGTGGGTTGAATTTTAATAGCATCATTAGGCTCTGGTGTGTGACTTATTGTCACTCTAAAATGTGCATTATAAAAAAAATCAAAAGCTAATAAAAGTGTTAGTTAGGTGATAACTTCATCCGTAGAAGGTCAGATGTAAGAGCATAGCAAATTGACTGGTTAATTGTTCTCATTAAGCATACAGGTTATCTTAAATTTGTATTATTAATATGACCTTCAAGGAAAAATGGCCTGGCCACACAGCAGCCCACTCTATTTTTTTTTTTTTTTTTTTGCTGTTGTTTCAGTCCAGCATTCTAAAGAAGAAAAGAAATCCAAATACTTTGTTTAAAAATGCCAAATTAATGTTTACAGAGTCAAGGATTTATATACAACTCTAAACAAGTGTAGCACTGAAGACACAAAGATGAATAAAAATACTCACAGTTTATATCAGTAAAAATTTACATCAAAATGTGCTGCTCTTTATTGTAAGGAAAGAATCACAAGGACCCAGATGCAAACTTTGATCCATATGTTTATCAGAGACAAAGTGCTGAGTTTTGATGTACATTGCTAATGAGATGCATTTTGCAAGCACTTCAGCAAAAGAAAAAAAAAATTTGAAGTGTCTATTTGAGTGATCGACACTCACTCAGAGTTAAATCCTTTCTTCAGAAAATAAGGTACTCTCTTTCTTAACCAGGTGCTGAGATGACAGGGCCCAGAATACAGAATATTTTTGTGAAATTCATCTTTATTTCACAGCCTGGAGGAGCTGTGAGTCATTATTGTTGGCAACGCCTGTCACAAAGTTATTAGAATAATGCTGGACAGTAAACTGGGAGGTCCTGTATTATTTAGCGCTAGAGCATCTGTTAAAACAGATTTATTCAACTTTCATTTGCTTGTGCTCTGTATTTACAAAATAAAAAGCAAAATCTGAGATCTGTTTACTAAATATAAAATCCAAGAGAATGCCTTTCCATTTCATTATTTAACATAATGTAAGTCATTATTATGAATAAGTTATCTTAGTTTTACTTTAAATGGAAAAAAAAGTGACTTCAGTTCAAAAAAGTTGAATAAACTGATCCACTGCTTGAAGTTTAATTCCAGTCTTAATCCAGAGATGTGTATTTTCTGTCAAAAGCAATAGGCTAGATGAATAGTGAAATATTTTGCAGTTTAAAATGCACAAGTGTTGGTCTTCCTATGCTCAATTGTTACGGTGATGAAATATAATTTAAATTTAGTGGTGAGTCTGGGAGACTTTTTTAAAATAACAAATTGATTTTATTATTATGGTAAAAAAATTAACATAACATTTCTGAAGTATTTTAAGTGCACAGTTCATAATGTTAAGTATCTTTGCAGTTTTTCACGTTTTGTTTTTTACTAGTACATGTTTGTGATACATAATGATCACATTCCTTGTGGGAAGTCTTTTAAATTACCTGATGGTGCTTGGCACAGTTAGAAAATATTCTCTTTTGGCAATGAAAATATGTAAATTGCATCAGTGCTCCAAATGAAGATCACTAAAAGGGTCGATTTTTTAAGAAATAAATTCTTTTAAATCTACTAAAGGCTTTGAAAACCTTAAAAGGCAGAAATTATGGAGATAATGTTGAAATATAATTCAAAACAATGAGCCCACTGTTGCATTACAAATTCCTCTGAGGATATCTTACAATTCCAGGAAACGAGACTGCAAAGATTTACACAGAAAATAACTTTTAAATAGGGTCATAGGAAAAAAAAAAAGAGTTAAAATTTGAATTCAGGGTTTAGGAAAATTGAAAATTCTTATAAACTTTTTTGTTTGTTTGTTTGTTTTACTAGGGAATAAGAGTGAAGATAAGTTGAAAACAGCCTACTTAGAATCATCACAATCTCTAGAATTGATTTTGAGTAATCATAATTAGTATTATTAGTTACAAGCTCTATTGAAAATTAAAATAATCTGTTGAGGAGGGTCACATTATATGAGGTCTCAAGTTATGTCTCTGGTTTTCATTTTTTTCTAATAATCAGGCAAAACAGTAATAACTAGAGGTTAATTTAGAATAATAAGTAGATATTGGGAAGAAAGCAGGGAGAGTAGATAGAGCCTGGAATTGATTAATGTACATTCAATCTATGTGTTCAAATTTTACAGTCAACCACATACATAGGTATAATTAATATATATCAAATATAAAATGAAAAAGAAACCAAGAAAAATAACCAACATTAGAAACAAACCTTCCTGTATTCCAGATAATGCAATTACAATAAACAGAATTTAACTATGCTTAATATGTTTAAGAAGGAAAACACAAAAATAATCGTTAATTTTGGAGAAACCAAAACATTAAAAAAAGATGAAAATTAATCAAATGCAAATTCTAAAGCTATATAAGCAATTTAACAATGAATTTATAGTGAAATTAGTAAACTACATGAAAAATAAAAGAAGAATAAACTGTCAAGTTTGAAGCATAGGTATAATACAGATTGGAACGAAAACAGATATTGTATGTTCCTAAGTGTTTCCCAGAGAAGCAGAATACCTCATTATTTGTAAATACATATGCATTTATATGTGTATCTCTCCATAGATACAGATATAGCTAAGTGATTTTATATGTACTTTTGTATTATTAAGATAGAAAAATTGGCTCATGAAACTTGACCAGAATTCTGTAGGGTTGACTGCCAATCTGTACATTTAAGTAAGAGCTGAGGTTGCAGTCCTGCGTCTGAAATCTACAGAGCAAGCCAACAAGCAGGAAAATTAGGCAAGTTTTCAGTGTGCTTATCTTGAGGCAAAATTTCTTCTTCAGGAAACCTGTCTTTGCCCTTAAACTCAAATTAACTGAATGAAAGTCAACCACATTATCAAGGATAAAGCCAGCTTTAATAAAAGTCTGCACATTGTAATGTGAATCACATTTTAAAAATACATCTAAGCTAGTATTGCTATGGCCTAATCATGGTGTCTTATGGTTCCCATAATCATTAGTGATAGGACTCCAGTATTTAAATTACATGCACATCAGCATATGTAAAATTGATGTCACACAAAAAGAGGATAACAAAAAAGAAAAGTAATATTTGTAGGATAAATGTTGGAAGCATTCTAAGTACAATATATGAGGACACAGATGAAAAAAAAATTAAAAATCCCACTCTATATTTTAAAAAATTAATAGTAGAATTTTAAAAATACAAATCCATTTCAAATAGAACTACCATGCGGTCTAATGATCTCATTACTGGTTACATATAGAAACAGAATAAAACAAAGAGACATCTATACTCCTGTGTTCAATGATGAACAACTCGCAGTAGTGAAGTAAAGCAAATATATCCATCTGGATTAAAAAAAAAAAATTAAAAATAAATCAGTCCACGTAAAACCATTAAAATAAAATTTAAATGAAACAATGGCCATTACCTAATAAGTTTAAAACAAGTAGAGAGTCAGATAGTGTTATTTAGCACAAGATACATTCCCCAATACCTTTGGTGAGTTTGTCATCAGTCTCTCTTCTTTCTCTACCACCTTTTATAAAAACCTTACTGCCAGCAGCATTTGTCCTGGTCTCACTTATTGCTCGGCAAGTGGTTTAGAACTTTGTCCCTGGCAGCTTTAGGCTCTTGATGGCAATGCATTGTCAGACCTTTGTTACTAAAATTCCACATTCAAAGACACACTCCTGGAATCCAGATATTTGTGAAACACTTTTCTCTGATCATATTACAGGAAACACCAGATCGTTTGTAATAACAAATGACCTTTCACATCACATGAAAGGGATATCTCCTTTTACCCGGGTGTTTACTACAGTATTTGAAAAGCCCAAAGGAGTCTTAGCAGAGATAGTTTTAATGTCAGTGGAATGCGAATAGCGTGCGATTGTAGAATGATGTCCCATTCCTACAAACAATGGTATCGACAGCAGCAGAATCCAAGTTGCAGAGATAGGAAACAAAAATCCCCTCAGTGAGCGTGCCTGTGAGTGACGGAGAGTTTACCCCTACTTCTGTCTGTGAGCGTGATGATCACGAAGGTCACCTGGGAAATACTATGACAATTCCGGCTCAGATCTAGTAATTCCAGGGAATCTCCCTCACTGCTCTGAAACACCGGCACACCCCACCTGACGCCAAAGCTGTTGGTTCACGGACTACACTTGGAGCAACGAGGCTACAGGTCACTTATGGTTCTTACTACTTCTCTTATTTTCAAGAATATGATCATTGTTGTTTGTCCAGCAAGGGATCTAAAGGATGACAGGATGCTGTTTTGCCTTCAGGGACCATTACAAAAGTCCTCATTCATCTCGACTTTCCCTTCCTAGTCAGTTACCAAGACTAAGGGTCTGTGTCTTTATGATAATTGCCAATTTTTACTTTTGGTTATTGTCATTTCCTTTATGGGTTCTGCACATATACTAAATTTGCAACTTATCTCTTAATTGTTACAATATAACCTATTTCCTGCACTGCATGTAGACAAATCTTTTAAAGTCATACTTCTCATATTAATTGCTGATTTACACACAATTCAAAAGATGAACTTGCCCTTGGAAAAACGCTCAAGTGTCCATTGTCCTTGTATTGATGCTCTCTAAATGCTAATTTCAAATAATATATATTTATTTCTAACTGTAAATTTCCAGCAATAGGTATATTTCTAAATGATAATACAGAATTTCTAAGACGAAGTAAAAGGTGGTATGAAAGGAATTTCATGTAAATTTTTATTACACTTAAAAGGAATATGCTGCATTTTTTAAAATTCAAAATCATTTTTGTAAGATGCAGAGTAAAATTATATTAATATTCACATTTTGGAGGAAAAGGAAAGATAAACTAATGTTCAATAAATTTTAATTACTTTAGCTTTACTTTGATATACTAGAAGCTAATTTCTTAAAAGTTTAATTTTTTTTTTTCTTTTTTTTTTTATTTTTGGTGCTGGGGATCGAACTCAGGGCCTTGTGCTTGCGAGGCAAACACTTTAACCACTGATCTAAATCCCCAGCCAAAAATTTAATTATTTACTAAATAATTTACTAATATTATACAGCCACTGAGTAATAGACTTTTAAAAATCCTGTCTGACTCCATAATTATCACTTTCTCTTATACTATTCCAAAGTCATCCTGTCTGGCTACATAAGCGTCGCTTTAATTTCCATCCGCTTTCTTCAGATGTAGGTAATACATTGAAGAGAGTGTCACTGTTTTACATGTAGCCTTAATATTAGAGTCTCTCAGCCAATTTCAAAGATCAGGTATTTGAACCTCTCATTCAGTATTTCATTCTCCTGCACACAAGAGCCTTAAATTTTTCACCACTGCCTAGTTTATGACACCTTTGATTTAGTGAACATATATGCTTAAATTATGAATGTTCACAAAAAGAAACATATTACATTTATATTGACATTTCTTAGCTTTTCGTGTATCAACTTTGTGAATTGAATACCAGTATGCTTTGCTTAATAATTTATTCAAGATCTGCATTTCCAAACATTTACTTTCAGGTGCACACCATCCAACCAACACAGGTGTGTACTTTCCTGGACTTTAGATGCAAAACTATATATCTAAGGAAGGTGAATACCCCTCTCTATATCTCCATTTGTTATTGGTGCTTTCTACTTGCTTCATTTTCATTGTTTTGTATGCTCTTTGATCCCTGAAGATTTCTTAACTACTGATGCACTCTTGGTTCTCTAATCTCTCAAGTCCCTGTTCTTTGTAGCTTTGTTTCAGATTTAGTATTTTCTATTTCTCCAAATATAGAAAATATAATTTGTAGAAGAATTGAAGAATGAGTCTCTTGGGTATTATTACAATGTATTCATAGTTATAGATATAGCAGCAATTTTCTATATGAACAAATGCTGAAGAGATGAAACCATAAAATTAAAGAAGTTTCTCAATATTCTACCTCTTGGATATAAATCAAATGCACACAAACATACCTGCAGAACATACACACATTTACTAAATATAATTCTAAGAAATAAACCTGGAGTATGGTCGGGGATTTAGCTCAGTAGTAGAGCGCTTGCCTAGCAAGAGCAAGGCCCTGAGTTCGATCCCAGCAACTCTCCCCACCAAAATAATAAACTCGGAGTTTATGGAATGTCTACTACACAGGAGAAAAGAAAAAGTCACTTACACTGATTTAATTCTGTGCGTTCTCTGACCTCTGAAGCTATAATCTAATGCTGGCTTTATTCCTGCTCTAATTTCATCACAATTGTGGGAAAAAGAAAAATAAAACAGTGCATACATCGTATATAATAACTTTTTGATGTACTTTTTATTTGCTAGTGTACTTAAAAAGCAAGGACATAGCAAGCTTGTGTATTTAGGAAGAAAAAGAATGCAGTATTTGGATGGGGGCATTTGCTAATCACATGTTCTGTTTCTCAGTAATTTCTTTTCCCACAATTGAATGGCCCTGTAGCTTGATACTACATACTGAGCAGCTAATTATCCTTGTGTGATATTCTCTCTCCGTCGTGTGTGTGTGTGTGTTTGTGTGTGTGTTTCCTGATGGCCACAAGGTGAGCGACTTTCCCAATGAATTGAACTCAAAGAATGTGTTGTGCGTTAATCAAAATCATCTTCATCAATATCCAGTTCACCAATTTACCAGGTTTATGGAAACATTCTATTTCTTCTTCAAGCAATACCCACAAACTTTGGGGATATGAGGTAAAGGATGTTCCCTGATAAAGATTCACACCGTATGCCCTGTTTGAGTGGTTTGCTTAACACAACTAGGATTTCCTTTCAGTACTATGAAGATTAGCAAAAGCAGTGGAAACAAATACATTACTGTGCTGTACAGTGGAAATATGGTACTGGGAAAGAATTATTTTTGCTGAAAACTAAATTAAATACATTTGTAAAATCCAGTTATGAAATACAATTAGACACTACCATTGTTTTCTGAAATTAATATATGCAATAAAATTTACTACTTGTAAAAGAGCAACTGAGTTGATACACATTCCACATTAAGTCTATTCAAATACTTTCACATTTCCAGTACACTTTAAGCATACAAAAGTAAAAATCATTATAAATTCATTGATTTGCATAAGAAAAATAAGGAAGAATTCTAATAAAATTTATACATATACAAATACACAAAATTATATGGACCATATATTATTAAATGATATTTTCTTTTTTTTTTTTTTTTTTTTCAGTGCTGGGGATCAAACTCAGGGACTTGTGCTTATGAGGCAAGCACTCTAACCACTGAGGTAAATCCCCAGCCCCAATTACATGATATTTTCTAATCTTAATTATTGACAATTCAATTAACTACTGAAATTGATTTAATACTAAAGTGATTTTAAAATATTATGTTTTTTTAGCCATTACAATATAGTTTGCCACATCTTCCTTCTTTTCTTTTCCTTTTATGATTAAATTACTGATGTATAGTTTAATTAATATACAATCCACTTTTCAGTTATAAAATGTTTACTTCTACATATAGATCTCAGATAAATTTAAGATTTTCCTTAGAAAGAAACATTATACTCATTCACATTCACTTCCCATCCCCTATTCCTCCCAGTCTCCGAAATCCACTAATCACCTTTGTCTCTATAGATTTGACTATAGCAAGCATTTCACAAAAAAGGAATCAGAACTTTTTATTTGGGGTTTTTGAGGCAAGTTTTTGAGGCAGGTTCTCTAGTTTAGACTGGCTTCTACTCACCGTGTAGCGCAGGCTGGCCTTGAACTCAGGGATCTTCGGTTTCAGACTTTTGAGTGGTGGGTTGACAGGCATGGAATGCTGTGCCGGCTGTAACTTTTGTAACTTTACTTTGACATTCTTCTTTCATGAAGCAGAGTGTTCTCAAAGTTTATCAATTGATATTTGTTTTAACTGCTAAATAAGATTCCATTATGTAAATATATTACATCATTTATCCCTTCATCAGTTGGTGGATATTTGTGGTGGTGGATATTTGAGTGGACATTTTGGCTGTTATGAAAAATACTGCTGTGAATTAGCACAAGTTTTTGTGTAGATGTATGTTTTCCCATCTACAGGGCACATATGTTTTAAAGAATAAGATTTCTGGCTCTCATGTTAATTTTACATTTAGTTTTTGAGAACATAAAAATTATACATAGAATTTACCCCATTTACATTCCCACCAGAAGTCTAGGAAATTTCCTATTTCTCACATTCACCTCCACATATGACAATGTAACTTTTTGATGACAGCCTTTCTGCTGTGTGTACGAAATGACGTCTAATATTCCTAATGAAATGCATTTGGAACCATTTCTAATGGTTCGCATTTCCCTAATGAATAATAATGCTCGCCATCTATTCATATGCCTAAGGCCTCCTTTATGTCTGTTTTAGAAAAATGGCTATTCAAATCCTTAGATAATTTTTAATTGGACTATTTTTCTTTTTTATTGTTTGTATGGATTATATTTCAGACAAAATACATATAGGTATATATTACATAGGTATATATGCAAATATATTTATTAAAAATATTCTCTTCCGTTTTGTGAATTCTCTGGTCATTTTCTTTTTTCTTTTCTTTTTTTTTTTTTTTTTTTTTTTTTTTTTTTTTTTTTTTTTTTTTTTTTTTTTTTTTTTTTTTTTTTTTTTTTTTTTTTTTTTTTTTTTTTTTTTTTTGGTGCTGGGGATTGAACTCAGGGCCTCTTGTCATTTTCAGTACAAAAGTTTAAAGGTGGTAAAATCCAATGTATTGATATTTTCCTTTATTCATTATGTTTTTATTGCATTTTAACAGCTCTGTGCTGAATCCATAGCTATTTATATTTATACCTATGCTTCCTTTTAAGAGTTTCTTAATTCTAGCTATTGTATTATTTTAAAATTAATTATATAGGTGATATGATGTTATGTAGGGTTCTAACAATTCTTTTGCATGAGGATAGCCAATTTTCCAATACTATGTTTTGAAATGCTGTACTTCACTGAGTTGTTTTAGTGCCATATTAGAAAAATAATTTATCATAAATGTGAGGGATTTTTTTTTTTCTGGATTTAATTCTGTTTTATTGCTTTATGTATCTATCCTTTTGGTACTACTTTCATGTTTTGGTTATGATAGCTTTGTAGCATTTTTAGAAATCAGACAGTATTAGTTCTACAAAATGTATTTTGCTTTTCCAAAATCATTTTGCTTCTTATAGATTTCTTGTTTTGACATACGAACTTTAGGATTAACTTGTCAATTTTTCAAATAAGCCTGCTGGAATTTTTGCGAAGATTCCATTGACTCTGTTAAGACTTAACATTATTGTCTCACAATATATTTCCATTTTTCTTAGATCTTCCTCAATTTCAATAATATGAGTTTTGTACTTTTTGCCCAAATGTATCCCTATTTTATTCATTTTAGTGTTATTTAAATCAGAATTGTTTTTCTTCAATATATTTTGAACTATTCATGACAATCATGTAAAAATACACTTAAATTTTATCTATTCATCTTGTAGCCTGCCACCTTCCTGACCTTGTTTGCTAGGAATAACAGTTCTTTACTGACTTCTTCCAAATTTTCTATATAAAAGCTCATATGATCTGCAACGGGAGCTAGTTTCACTTGATATTTTAAATGTATATGACTTTTATTTTATCTTATTTCTGTTTCTTTTCCTTGCTAGAATCTCCAGGGAAATACTGAATATAAGTGATATACTGTAATAAGCGTCTTTAGATTTTTCCCTTAAGAGAAATTTATTTACTCTTTCATCATTAAATTTCATGGATTAAGTTTGATGCAATTTCTGTAGATCAAGTTGAGGAAACCTATTTGTGATTTCTTAAAAGTTTTTTTTTTTTTTTTTCATCATGAAGGATGAAAAGCACCTGTCAAATATTTTTCTGCTTGTGTTTATTGTCCTTTACTGTATTGATATAGTTATTTTTAAGGGATGAAATCCACCTTACGTTTTGGGGATAAATTCTACTTGGTCAATGGTGTACGATTCTTTTTATATGTCACTGTATTCAGTTTACTATTACTTTTTAAAATATTTACATTTATTGGAAATATTGATCTGTTTTTTGTTTGATGACTTTGTCTGGCTTTGGTATTCCATACAATGACTGGACATCATAGCCGAGCAGTTTAGGATTTAGGTTGTTTGCCTTCGCGAGCAGGTGGGTGAGTAGGAGTTGTGGCCTGCTCTTCTTGCCCATTTCCACAAGACGGTGTTATGTTGCATACAGAGTTCCCAGGAGGAGTTCAGAGTTCCCAGGAGGAGTTCAGAATTTAAGGCAGTTGCTCACAAATGATTATTGCTTTCACACCAATGTGGAAAATTATACGTCAAAGTAGCATATTTTTTTGACGATCCAATAAAAATTTCATTTTGATTCTTCAGGTCTGTTCAGAATTCACCAGTAAATCATCCTGGGACTGTTTTCTTTCTGAGAAGTTTATTAATTGCAATTTAAATTGGTTTTATGTGTCACATACCTCTTTAGGGTCTACGTTTCTCTTGACTCTGTCTCTAATTTTTAAAATTTATTTCAGGAATTTGTTCACTGCATCCACATTTTCTATTTTTATATATAACTCAGCATTCAATGCTGTCTATATTTTAATAATTTCTCTTGTATTCTTGTGCTCAGTTTCAAAGTAGGAGGACTCTAGTTAATAATAATATACTTTAGATCAAAAAAACTAGACAGGAGTATTTTGAATGTTTCATGCAAAAAAATGATAAATGCTTGTGATGTTAGATATGATTATAACCCTGATTCAATCATTAGATAAAATATAAGTGTATTGAAATATTTAATCTTTTTATTTCTATTAAGTAGGTAGTAAATTTCCTTATTTATTTCTGATTGCAATAATTTGAGTCTTGTAACATTTTCTCCCTTTGGTCCATCTACCTAAAGATTCGTCAATTTTGCTAATCTTTTCAAAGAATCAATTTCTAGTTTTGTTAATTTCCAGCATTTCATGAATTTTTGCTGCCAAAGACAATATTGATCAAGTTAGGAAACTGATTTTATTGAAGCTGATAAAATAGGGTGAAGAGTTCAGAGTTAAACATAGAGTATCTTAGTGGAATGGTTTTGCTTTATAGTTTTAATGAAAGAAATGAATGAATTATTACAGATGAATTCACAATTGGTATTGATATTGTGAGCTTTTCAAGTCTCAGTCAATGATCTGAAAAGGACATTGTTCACTTCTATATACAGCGAGTTTTTTTTTTGTTTTGTTTTTTGGTTTTTTTTTGGTACCAGGAATCGAACTCAGGGACTCATGCTTGCGAGGCAAACACTCTAACCACTGAGCTAAATCCCTGGCCCCTATACAGCGAGTTTTACAGAGACAAATAGTCCTACTAATCATTCATCAGACATAAAGCAGGGATACTGAGGCAAAGGGGAAAAGTCTGTGTATGGCCACGTCACAGTTAAACAAGGGAACTATTCATGAGTCTCACTGTAATTACGCAAAGAAGTGAACACCAAATCTCCTGTGTGGGAAGGTTGGTTCTTTACTGTCAACCACTTTGCAGAACACAAAATGATGTCACTCTTTTCCGAAACTACGAGAGTCAGGCAATAGACAGCGTTATCACCATCCCAATTTCTATTATAACTTTCCTTCTATTTGCATTAGGTTAATTAGCTCTAATTTTCCATTGTTTTTTAATGTGAAAGTTTACAACATCTAGTTGTTTGTTCTTGTTTTAGCATAGAAGTTTATAGTGCTAGTTTTCCCAGAAGTGTTGGTTAACTGCATACCATAAGTTTTGTTATGACATTTCAAAGTACGAAATTTTCACTCCTTTTTTCATGATGACTGAATACTATTCATCACTGAAAATTGAGAAGCAGTCTGATTACCTCCTGAGTCAGATGAATTTGGTTATAAGGAAGAGATTCTAGAGGATTCTTCTTAGTATTTTCCCTGTAAAATGAGCTGAACCCTGTTGAAGGATGATTATAACGAACAAGCAATTAAGAATAATGAAGATAATATTCCTTTAAAAATCAGACATAAAATGAAAAATATAAATAATGATTTAGGAGTTGTGTTAAATAGCTGAGAATTGAATCCTGGGACTAACCTCTCCAGAATCCAAGTTAATTTGCGAAAATCATTCTATTAGGCAACAAGTCTCATTGAGTTTTTTTTTTTTTTTTTTTTTAATATAGTGCCAGGATTCTTTGTAACACAGACTCTCTTAATTATCATTCATATTACAGCAGGCATGTATTGAACATTTTGCTAGACTTACTTAGTGACCCAGACATCAACTTGTTTAGGGTGAAGTCCAGCCCATACTTGATCTGTTACAGTAATAATTTCTGCAAAGAATATGAAAATCTGTTTGCATTTTGCTGGCAGTATTTCTTCTGATCCTGGGGAATAAAAAACTGCTATAAGAAAATTTAGAGTTCCCATAAGGGTCTGGTCATTCAAATTTTACTTTTTATGATTAAATAGGGAGAATTAGTTAATAAAGTTACCAATTTTGAAGGAAAAGGCAATAATTAATTTTTTCATAATCAATGTTTTCAGTTACATCCTGTTGGTACATTAGGCAAACTCTTATTGATTGTACAAATAACTATCTTGTCATGAATGTATTATATTTTCACGAAGATTAAAGCACTCATTAGTAATTTGCAAACTCTGAGGATTAATAGGGCAAAAATAATGTTTCATTTTTTTATTGCAAAAATTATAGTCTATTAAGTATTTATGACTTATGAGAGTGTTTAAAAAAGAAAAGTTCCATATATGTAGAAAATACACTATTAAAGCAACAGCAGTAATTCAAACAGAACTCCAAATCACCTTGCTTAAGATTCATTCAGTGTTTAACTTTTGTTCCACCGAATCTTAGTTAAGTAATTTCTTGAACACCTCTGCCTTTCCACTATATTTTTGGAAATCTCGATTTAGTCTACTACTGTGGTCTCCAAGTTACTTACAACTTTAAGATCTGTACCTAAGAGTACCTGATTAGTATAGTCATTTCCTTAGAATCTCTGCAATAGCCATTTAAAAAAAAAGAAATTAAACTGTGGTACTACAGCTGACTTTCAATGCTTTGGGAAAAGACCAGAGTGAAACAAATAATTATCTGTGCACTATAAAAGACTTAAAATCACAGTGGTTAAATTATTAGTGATAATTTTTGAAGGCAAAAAAAATCCGATGACATTAAATTGTATGAATAACATAACTGACAAGAAAATATTTCTGTGGTATACAAAACAAATTGAATTCAATTAGGAAAAGCGCTTATACGAAATACCTGTGAATATAATAAATATCCTTCTTTGACAGAAGAATATAGTAAACATCCTTCCTTGAAGAAAGAAGAATGGGCAATATATGTAATTTATAAAAAATGATTCAGCATAATATTTATAGAGAAGAACTGCTCAGGCATATAATAGTCCAGAGAGATAAATACCATGAATAAACCAAGCTGAGGCCATAAAAAGTATAGATTTTCTTTGACTTATGGTGAGATGTTTTTCCCCCATTAACCCATCAAAAGTGGAAAATATTACAATTCAGTTTTCTGTATCTAACTTACCAGATACTATAGCTTATCCTAGTCTTACTTTAAACCTATTTGAACAGTTACATTAGCTACAGATTGGCAAGGTCATCTAACTCAAAGTATTTTTATAAAAATATGTTGAATATCTCATTTTAATTTTGTTATCTAAATTTTAGGAAAGGTAGTACCAGTACTCTGATAAATTGAAACATATCAGAGACAGCAAATTCAGTGATGAATCTTTAGAATGCTTAGATGATTTCTGCAATATTTATTTTAATAACATTTTACCTACACAAACTGAATCCAGGGAGAACTAAGTCTTTCTTCTGATTTGACACTTTCCCTGGAACTCATATTACATAACTTAATTATTTATAGCGTCTCTTGTCTAGGTAAAAGAACAAATATTTTGTGATATTTCTAATATCCCTTGGGAAATCTCAAGAATACCTTTAAATGCAAAAGATACCATTAAGGGTTTGATTTGGGGCAGGAAAATATCAAAAGTTGTCAGGAGGTTTGACATTTGATTAAATAGAATCATGGGTGAGTGAGACACAATATTTGGCCCCCCATTTAAACAAATGCATATAAAAGAGTTTTCAGTGCATCACAGGGAGGTGATATGAACATAAAGAAGCTAAGCTGCTTTAGAAAATGAGGAGCTTTTGTTCTCTTAAATAATCAATGGTACCAAAAATATCAGCATAAACCAGGAAATTATTCAGCTAAGAAACAGAAATCTTTCCCTCAGATTACTTGGAGGCAAATAAAACCATTTTTCCAAATTATATTAGAAGAAATACAATAATGCAACTAAACTTTGATGATCTAACAGACAGAAGATGAAATTATAGTTTTATCAGTACAATTTTTGCACTAACGTTCTTCCTAAAATCCTTATAAATTAACTTTAGTTAACTTTGACAAAAGACAATAGGAAATAAATTTCCTTTTCTATGAATTTTATACAACACTCTATCTCTTTCAAGTTTTCGTTTTAGACATTTCTCTTTCTCATTGAAACAAGTCACCTTTTCTCTTCTTTACATACTAAAGTTGTTCTCTTCCACTCCTTTTCCTATTAGAACCTCATTTACAAGCATTGACTGCAAATTTATCCATTCTGATTGCAGTTTCATAGATAAAAATGGGATGTGGATAATTTCATCTGTTTGTCCTACACCAGCATTTTGTACAAAGAAGCAAAGCTTATGAGTACATATATCACAACTGTTTATACCTTTAGGCTTCTTCATAGTGCAACTGCTAAATGTAGCAAAAGATCTTATTAATTAACAGATCCCAATATACATACATATGGCTTCTGCATACCCTATATATTTAGGTATGGAGCAGAAAAAAAATATTCTCAGTAATTAGTGTTTCAGTATTCCATAATATAGACTATATGCTTAATCAATACCCATTTACTTATTTAATTTAGCATAAGTCTAAAATTTTAAGTTATCTAAAGATCTTGGAAATGATTTTCAAGGCAACAATGAGTGTGACATAATTACTGTTGAAGTAAAGAAGTCAGAAAACTTCTTTTAGTTAAATATACAGTTTTATTTTATATATGTATCTCATTGAAAACAGAGCTAAGTCAGTCATCAAATTTGTATAAATTTAGAAAGGCCATACACAGTAAAATAAAAAGTATGTTTGTTTTGCACTTCATACTGGTATTTTAAAAGGCATGTAGTTTTCTATTAAGTCAAAACTTTTGTCTTGTTAGTCAAATGTGTATCTGAACATCATGTGTATTTGGACTGTTAAAACATTTGGGTTTCAAAATTAAGTGGTGAGTGCTTCTACTGAATTTTCATTTAACTTTTACATTTAACTGCAAAATCTCCACTTTGCTTTTTTAAAAATGATTACCGATTTTTAAATCATTGTCCTGTATGTGAGAAGACATTGCCATTTTTGCTTCCACTGAGATAAACTTGTGACTGCTTTGATGTCTTTCTTTTTTAAATCCGATATCCCTCTTACAAGAAGTCTCTAAGGCTTGCTTTGCTTTTCTGTGACAATAATGTATTTAAGCAACTCAGGATCCAGATTCCCACATGCATTTGAATTCTTGTTTTTGCTGTGCATTCAGTCCCTTGACTTCACTGGTGAGATTTGTTTTCTGTCAGTGCTGTCTCTGGTACAGCCTTGCACACAGAAGTGGTCATTCTCGTACGGTTTCAGTGAGACTGTCTTTCACCATGTCACTCCCTGCTATCTCTGCTCAGCCACCTACCTCTGTTGGCATCACACCCACATTTCAATCTGCACAATTTGTCCGATGGTTGACTCGTTCTTCTCAAAGATCTCCTGTTGCACAAATTCTTCCTCATGCGATCTAACTAAACTCCAATTCCTTTAAAGAAGTATTTTGGAGGGTTCTTTTCCTCTTTTTCCTGACCTCTAAAGGGCTGTTCTTTAGAGTTGCACTTGGCTCTAGAAGGAAGGCAATAGGCACGATTACCTTCTGATTTCTCAGCTTGCCTCTCCCAGCAGGAGGGCTCTACCTACAAGGCAAGCCTGGTCCTGGTGCTCTCAGCCCACCACGCCCGCCATCCAGCTTCTGCCCCGCTGGCATGGGCTGGCAGGAGGAAAGACGCCTGAAATCTCTGAACAAAACTTGCTCGGGATTTATCCTCTGTAATTTAAGACTGTGTGGGACTAGAAGTGCTGCTAGCTTCCCCTTCTGGGAAATACTTATCCCTTGATTGAGAGCTGTGGGGCCAGGAAGCATCTCTTGTGCAGCCATACATGAGATGGGTGAGAGAAATACAGAAAAGCCTCTTGTGCCAGGACTAGGAATAGTCAGAAATTTATGGATTTTCTTTCTTTCTTTTTTTTAAATTTTTTTTTAAATTTTATTTTATCAAGAACATGTATTGGTACATTGTATACATAATGATCACATTCACCGTGATTATTTTGTACCTGTACATGATGTATCTTGGTTTCCTCCCCTCTTTTCCCCACCCCTCCCTTCTGTTCCCCCCTTTCCTATTTACAACAGGCTTATTTATATTTTCCCAATTTTCCCTTTCCTTCTTCTTTCCTTTTTTTCCTTCTTTCTTTTCCCCCTTCCTCCTTTCCAGTTCTCCTCTCTTTTCAATATTATCTTCATTTTATATACTATCTATTATACTTCTCTGACCTTATTTACCCTTATGATTACTCATATCAGAGAAACAATTCAATGTGTACTCCTGAGTGTCTGATTTATTTCATGTAAGAGTATGTTCTTAAGGTACATCCATTTACCTACAAATGTCTCTGGTTTATCCTTTTTTACGGCACAGTAATACTCCATTGTATAGAAAAACCACATCTTCTTTAGCCATTCATTCGTTGTTGGGAATTTAGATTGTTTCCAAGACTTAGCTATGACAAATTGTGTTGCTATAAACATGGTTGTGCATATATCACCATGGTATGATGATTTTAATTCTTCTGGGAAGATGCCCAGTAGAGGAAAAAGCTTTTGTGCAACAAAAAAAAATCACCAATAGAGCGAGGCAGAAACCCACAGACTGGGAAAAAATTATTGCCAACTGTCCCTCAGATAATGGTCTGACGTCTAGAATATACAAAGAACTCAAAAACATCAAACCTCCCAAATTCAAAGACAGAATCCAAAAATGGGCATCTGAAATGAATAAACATTTCTCAGATGAAGAAATAAAAATGGCAAATAAATACACGAAAAAGTGTTAACCATCACTAGTCATTCAAGAGATGCAAATCAAAACAACATTAAGATTCCATCTCACTCCAGAAAGAACAACGATTATGAAAAGGTCAAAAAATAACAAGTGCTGGTGGGGCTGCAGGGAAAAAGGAACCCTCCTCCACTGTTGGTGGGAATGTAGATTGGTCCAGCCACTGTGGAAATCAGTATGCAGATTCCTCAAGAAACTACAACTATGCACTTTCTTGACTGCTTCTCCAGACATTATAAACTCTTAGGAAAATCCCAGAGATTTTATATAGTTGATTTTCATCATTTTTACCAATTTTTGTTTGTTCCTGCAGAACAGGTCTGCAGATTTTCTCCCACTGTTATTTTAAAAGTACACTTCTAAAAGAAATTTCTTCTGTCTCCTCCCGTGAAAATTCAGTTACGGTTAAATTTCTCTGAAAAGTTGACAATTTCTTTGCAGGTGAAAGAATTCCTTTTCCAGGCAGTGCACGTATGCATAAATCACTTAAATTCAAATATGTAAAGGCGACTTGGGTAACTCACGTCAACATGTCTCTTTCAAGCCAAGCGTCTAATGTTCCCATGTTCTAGCCATTAACTTTCTCAGATAATCAGGTGGATTTTTATTTTGTCAGCCTCACTAAGCTAGAGTCCTTGCCATAATTATTTCCCTAGAATAGTTCCCAGTTATCCTGAATCACAAGAAATTATTTTTGTGGGACCAAAGTAAATCAGCAGCCCTATTATGTTACATTCAAACGAATAAGAAAGGCATAGAATGCATGCTTCAAACACGTGTTCTCTTATCTCCGAGTCACTTTCTTGGTGAATGGTAGCAGCGGTTTGCTTCTCCAACTCCCTTTAGAGTCTCCTTTTGTTTTTGTGATTGCTGGACCACTTGGCTCCCTAGCTCTGTGATGAGACGTTCTAAATTTCCCTTCAGGTCACTGAAGATTGGAGGGTGGTGGACGGGTGCATATTGATATGAAATTCAGTCTTATAATCCAGTTGGTTCTAGAGCGTGTTTCCACAGCCTCCCTGACATCCGTCTTCCCTTTCAGTCGGCCTGTGAATTTCAAGCTCTAGGACTCAACTGTGAAGAAAACGGGTTGAAATACTGAAGATACTCTACACACCACAGACACACATTCTTCTATTTAAAGGGCAAAACAGAGACCAGTTGGAGCCAGTTTCTTTCGGGACAAACTTGATGCCTCTTAGATAATCTTTATTTTACTTTCATAGAATGCAAAAATTGTAGTTAGCATGTAATTATCAGACTACCTCTAATACTTTAAATACATTAGTTACTATAAGTCAATTAAACTGAGAATTTCTTTCTTTATTTGGTGCTGGAGATCGAATTCAGGGCCATGTGTTTGCTAGGCAAGCACTCTAACCACTGAGCTAAATCCCCAGTCTTAAAGTGAAGAATTTAATAGGATTCCATGCTATTAGACACATTCAACTTACAAAAATTATGATCAGGTAGTTGCATGCGAATTTTTGTTTATGTTATGCTTGCTTGTGAGGTAAACAATGAAAGCAGAGATACACGTTTTCATATTCAAAACTTAGGAAATTTTAGGTGCGTTTTGGTATTTCTAGATGTTTCAATTTTTCTATTAGTATTCATTATTCAGGATGTTATGTATTGGTGTAGTATGTGACAAAGTAATATTTCATTATTATTAGACACGTATAAAACTATTAATATATGAACTCAAGATGTGCTTTTTAGGCCAGAAGTCAAAGACATCTGCCAGGACAAGAAATAGCTAAGCACTCTGATATTTGAAAATTTTGGTTCTGGATTCTAACACCACCCTCACTATACAAATATTATTATAAAAGGTAAACCAAACATTTCAAATTGTATGATTTTGTTTTAGACTATTACTGTAATAGAAAGGACTCAAAAACAACAAGACAATCATAAGAATTGAGCTTTGAAAAGAAATGTGGTACATAAAACTACACGGTTCTTTTTTCACAGACCAGAGAAGAATAGAACATTCATTTACTGTATGTAAATTAATACCAAAGAGAACATTTGAAGCATCAAAATTTAGAGAAGGATGGAACTATGACTCAGATAATTAATTGAAAACAAATCATTTCTCTTAAAGATAAAGAATATATAGAGAATCCATCTACATTGATTCAAGTCACTGGATAAGTGCTCAGCTGTCCATTTTAATTTGCTTGTGTAGTTAGAAACTAAGAAATGGTCATGTGATTTGAGTGAGGAGAATTCAACTTGACAAAGGACTGGGAAGGAGGCTACCATAGAGTAAATTGCCTCTTCAAGGGCAATTATCGGTTGAAGACATAAAGCCAATACAATTCTACCTGTCTTTGGTTTTCTGCTATATACACCTTTGCTTTTCTTTATTGTCTTTATTACAGCACACGTTTTATTTGCTTATACCAAATTCCTTTTTTTGTTTTTAAATCTCATTAGATGTTTTCACAGAATAGACTTTTTTTCAGTAGATCCTGGAGAAACATTATGTTTTTTACAGAGTACCAATATTGAAACCATGAATCTTGGCAAATATTATATGATGGTAAATATGTACATATACCAGCTCCATAAGAACATACGGCCCAGCACAATAGACATGGTGTTATGTCTACAGAGGGATATTGTCTTCTCTTGCCCCAGCTTCTTCGTTTTGTCTTTTATTAGTACAAGTTTGCAGTATATAATAATCACATTCACTGTAAGCAGTAGTTACACGTACCTTACACATTCCAATTCCTTTTTCCTCTTCCTTCCACCCCTCTTAATTTTTCCATTACCGGATTCATTTATTCATCTTCTAAGACCTTATAAAGTTATCATGCATATGGACTGAAAATACTGCCACTCTGAACTGCCCTTTGTGTGGAGGTGTACAGAAGTCAGACAGTAAAATGAAACACAGCCGGAGTGTGTCTCTTAGTGCTTCTAAAACATCTAAGGTACTCATTTAGAGCTCTCTATGTTTATATTCAGGTGGGTATAATTAGCACCAGAAAATACCCACAATTAGTTCCATAAATTGTGGAATAAGTCTTGGAACTACCAACTCTGCCCAACATTGGAAATCAGAAGCATTGCCATTTATTGGTGAGAAAGGCAGATACTGAGGCTTCTTTACATTTTTTGCTTGTTTGCTTGTTTGTTTTGGTTTTTTGAGACAGGGTCTCACTATGTAGTTCGGGCTGGCCTTGAACTCACTATGTAGTCCAGGCTGGCCTCAACCATGTGGCAATCCTCCTGGTTCAGCCTACTGAGTGCTGGGATTACAGTTGTGTTGCACCACAGCTGGTGAGGCCACTTTAAAAACATAAAAAAGAAAGGTGATTGTCTTTTTTGTGCCCCAATTTGTTTCACATTCTGGCTCCTGAGGAGCAACATCAAAGTAGAAGACAGTATACCTCTGTAGACATAATACCATCTCTCTTGTGCTATGTTATATGCTCTCATGGATCTGGTATATGTGTTCTTTTCAAAGTGAGTTAGAGCAAAGGCACAGCCACTCACTGAAAACTATTACATATTTGCTCCAGAAGTATACATTTTTTGTCCTTCTACTCCAACATATTCCAAAGGGATCTCAAAAATGAGTATATCACATATGAAAATGTAGAAGATATTACATTAATTAAAACTGAAAAGCAGAAACTGGTAACACTCTAGATGTTCTTGGATGCTATTGTGTGATATATACATAAACATATATATTTTTTTTTCAAAGGATGTGAAATTAACCCTAGCAAAACTTAAGGAACTCCATGATTACAAAAAAAAGTTTTAGGATTCCAGTGGCAAGGAGGATGACAAGAGGTATTTTCAATTTGAAAGAAGAGTTTTGTGTACGTAATCACTACTTTTCTGGGTCTGCTAGGCCACGTTGGATTCTAGACAGCAGTTTGAAAGCACAGTAATTATATTGAATAATTACTGGATAATTATGGAAGTTGTCTGATGTGAGTAGGTACAATCACACTTTCTTCTTTGACCTTGTTAGTCAGCATGCTGTTACTATAAACATAATTGTGATAATCGGTACATAAAGAGGAAAGTTATATTCTGGCTCAGTGTTTTAGAGGTTTCACTCTATGATTTATTGACCCTGTTGCTTTCGGTCTAGGAGAGCACATCATGGTGGGAGCACATGACTTATCTCAATGCCAGGCAGCAAGAGAGAGATAGAGGAAAGACCCAGGGTCCAGTTGTCTTCCTCAAGGGCACAGTTCCAATAACCTAAAGACTCCCCGGCCCCATAGACCTCAGTACTTTAAATTTGTGCCACCTCCCAGTAATGACAAATGGGGGACCAAGGTTTTAACATGTGAAACTTTGGGCATCATTGAAGATCCAAATTATGGCAGCCCATGGTCTTTAAGGTACAGTATTGCTACTGGAGAAATGGTGATAGTTATGTATCATTTGGAGTCTTTAAATGCCTCAGTAGGGAATTGTAGTACAGACACCTAAGATTTAAGAGCATACATGTGCAGTCTTCAAAAAAAGCTCCATATCACTGACTAAGTTTGGGCAGGCACAGCTGTTATCTACTAGCTAATAATAATAGTAATATCGAATCTAGGATAGATACTAGCAGATCCAGAGAACAAAGAAAGCTGTGTAGTTGGTAGATATACTGTATACTCCTGGTATATACATGAGTTCAACTAATATTGATCCTTCAACATGTATCTGTGTGTGCACGCAGTTTTCCTAGGATCTACTGATGAAAGAAAGATCAGGTTATGCTTTGTGTATAGTTTGATATGTTACATTTTTGTGAGCGGAAAATGTCTGCCGCCAGAAAACAACACCAAGTATGCAAATTCTTGAAAGACAAGCATGAGCAGAAAGTTTTCTAGTGATACAATTATGGAAAGTAGAAAGAGGGAAAGGATGTGAAGAAAGAATATCCTGTCTGATGTGAGTAGGTACAATGGCTCATAGCTTCGCTTGTTGGTCAGGGTTGTACAGGGAGCAAAACTAGAAGAAATAGACAGGGATGTCTGGGGAAAGGCATGTAGATGGACCAGTGGGGGCGAGGCTTAATCTCAGATTAATGCATAACCTTGATCTTCACTGCAAGGAACCACTAAGCACCAGGGGGCAGAAAAAAGACTGTACATAGGCCCCAAAACCTATCCTCCCTATTTCCAAGGCCCATATAGTCATTGACGTTATTCAAAATCAAAATTTTCAGATGTAGTATCCACATTTTTTGTATGCTTCAAAGAAATCCACCAGAAATAGCACCAAGTTGATTACATAAGAACTTTTTAAACTTTAAGAGGGTAGTACAGTCACTACCTCACTTAACATCGGTGATGCGTGCTGTGTTAGACGGTTTGTCATTGGGGAGGGTGAGAGGTATGTTCTAAAATTTAGAACATATACGTCAATCACTCGATGTGGCATTTCAGTGCAATCAAGGCACACAACAAACTTGAGATGGATGGTGTTGCTACTCATCTAGGAAGACATACTGTTTCACAGTAAACTTTTTACATAAGTAGAAATACTTCATAGAATGAGAAAAGTAGAGTAAATAAGGCAGTGACATAGTAATTTATTATCATTTTCAACTGTACATAATTATATCTGCTATAATTTGATATGCCTGGCAGCACAGTAGGCTTGTTTACACTAGCAATACCATAAATGTGTGTAAGATGGCAGCAGTATCACTAGCTGATACAATTTTTCCAGCTTTATAATAATCTTTTAGCAACACTATAGTATTTGTGGTCCATTAATAATGAAAACATCAAGTGGTACATGACTACAATTCATTCTGAACAGGACGAACATGTACTCTTATAAGGGTTTCTCTCTCCTGTTATGGTGCATTCAAATAGCAACATTAACTCAGGGCTAAAAAAGAATCTGATCTTGTAATGTGGGATCTCACACAGCACTGATCCTGCATTGTCCAAAAGAGTTGCTTTTCAATAAAGAGTATAACAATGAACATGATTCTGAGAACAATTGGTCATGTCTCATAGTGAACAACTTAAGGCCGCCATTGTGATTAA
Source organism: Hystrix cristata (assembly GCA_004026905.1). Lineage (NCBI taxonomy): Eukaryota > Metazoa > Chordata > Mammalia > Rodentia > Hystricidae > Hystrix > Hystrix cristata. The sequence continues at coordinate 38,787 of PVJO010010470.1, forward strand.
ACACTTGAAAGCCTTCTTACAGACACATCTAAGGTGGGATCTTATGGGTTTAGTATACATTCTTCAGGGGATAGCACATGCTAGGTGTCAATGTTCATGATATGGTTTCATGTCTGTTAAAGAACGGATAAAATTGGGAATCAAAGAATGGATTTTCCTTTTATCTATTACAATTTTAAATTCCATGTGGCTAGAGAATTCAGGAAGGCACACATTAAGACAAAAAAAAATAGATGTATCACTGATGTCTTGTCATTTTTAGATATTTATTATGGTAAACAACTAGGCAAAGAAATTGAACAAGTATTTAATATTAATCATCGTGACGTGGTAGAGTATTAGATATACGATGAATGCAAGAAAATATGGGTTTAAGTCTGGAATCCACTGGCCATCTCGTCATTATCCCTTGTATGATTTAACTGTGAAAATATTATTTCATGTGGGTGAATCATGACAGGGAGTTAGGAATGTCAGCAACAGAAGTTACTTAGAATTGCACGTGTACTACAGAAGTGTCTGCCTTGTATTAGTGAACTACAACTGGCAAAAAAGCGTTCTTTTCAGCTTTGAAAATACAGTAATTTATCCTAACCAGGACTGAAGTATTTTCTGGCAATTATAGCCTGAAATTTGCATCAACTTCAGCAGCTGGGACTACAGCTCGTCACAGTAATTGTCCTCTTGTGGTATTTGCCTTCTTTGCAGTAATGAATAGTCACCATTGTAAAGGCTCAGTGCAGAGAACCTGGTGTGAGACACGTGTGTATCTGAGGCTGCCGCAGGGGCTGGTGTTTTGTTTATGTGCTCTTAGCCTTTTGTCAATGTGGAGTATATTAATACTCAGTGCATTTGTATTTACCAACAATCAGCACTAAGGGCCTTTGTCGGATAACTGCCTTTAGTCACCTGGAGATTGCTCTCCCTGCATGTGAAGTGTGTCTGGAGGTGTCTGGAGATTTATAGGTCCGCAGGGGCAGCATAAATTAATGCTTATTTGGTTTGGCACAACTGATTTGGACTGCCCTGATTCCACGTGGGTTGAGTGGAATTTAACATAGCAGACTTACGTGCTTCTCCTCCCTTTCTATGTCTTATGTTCTGCTGGTCATTCTGGGAAATGCCTTCTTTCTAAATAATAATTTTCGTGAAATTCCTCTTCTCAGAATCTGCTCCTGGAGAATCCAGCTTACCAAAATAGACAATGTATACTCTATTGAAATCAGCTAAATGCAACATAATGCTGTAATCCTTTACTTGGAAATTAATCTTACCTTAGATTTAACAAGCAGAAAATAACAAAGTGTAAGATAATAGTGTGCCACAAATGTCAGAACATATATTTATTAATTATCATTTAGTGGGTTATCTTTTCTCGCACATTATATAAATAATGATTTTTTAAAAGAAGATTACCATATCTGTAAAGAGAAAAAAATAACAGGTTTCTCTTGATAGTTTCTTATAACCAGACTAGAGAGAAAATTTTCTTTTGAAAGTTGCAAATGAGGTTGGTTGAATGTAATAGAATTAAGTGCCTCTTGGTACGTTTTCCATTAATCTTCAAATACATTTGTGCAGAAACAAAGTAATATGCATTCTCTTAGTTCTTTAAATTTTCACTGTAATTTTTAATATACACACAAATGTAACAGAAAAGTTCAAACTATACTCTCAATTACTACTTCACACTGAGAAAAATTGAAATGCCTCACTGGCATTTTCCTTCCTTCTACACTTTTACCTTCTCAATTGTACTGGGGAATATTTCACATGCAATAAACTGCATCTTTCCAAAACGTACAATCAGTGAGTTTTGAGAGTTGTTTGAACCGTGAAAATACCACCATAATCAAGACAGAACATTTCAATCATTCTCAAGTCCCTCATACTGGTTTGCATGCTTTACCTTTCTGCCACTAGTCTATGGGAACATTGAGCTGGTTTCTGTGGCTAGATTTAATTTATCTTTGCAAATAAATGCAATCATACAACATACTGTCTTTTGTAACTAGCTTCTTTGATTCAACCTGTTTAGATTCATCCGTGTTGCATGGAATGACAATGGTCATTTCTATTAATCATATAAAGTCTTGTGAATAAATCACTCAACTTCTCATACAAGGAATAATTTACATACCTGTAATGTTATTAAAACCATGACATGTATAGGTACAGAATAAATGTAATGAATGTGATCAATGTATGTAGAATGTACCAATACATGCTCTTGGTTTAAAATAAATAAATAAATAAATAAATAAATAAATAAATAAATAAATAAAACCATGACATGCTCTGTTTAATTAGAATGCATGCCACATTTAGTTTTCACCATTTCTTTACAACCATTCTTACATGTGTATATTGTTTTATGACATTCTGTCCTACGTATGGATTTATATAACCTTGGATGTATTCAAGATGTAGAATTATACAAAGAAATTACTCACACTATCCATTGAATGGCTTAGAGACACACCCAGGGGACCAGTGGAGCACACATCGTGGTATGTCCATACGGCTCACAAGGTGTGGCCTTAGTGTGAACTCTTGTCCCTCATCCTTGTCACCCTGGCACTGTTCCCTGGCTTTGCTCTCTGGACATCAAGAACTAGGCAGCCTTGCTCCATCAAGCCCTCTGAAGTGAAGTTTCCATCCTGGTGCACAGCAACCATTTACTGAATTTTCTGAAACTGTTAGTTATATTAAATCTTCCCTCCATAAGTTGTGGGTGTTGGATGTTGTGTCGCAGTGACAGGAAAGTCAACTAATACAGAAAACTGGTACCTGGAGTTGGGTTGCTGCTGTAACTGTTCCTGGACACATATGTATATATATGTTTTTTCAACAGACAGTGTTACCCTCATATGGAGCCCCTAGAGAATGTTGTATATCACAGAAAACCTACTACACTGCAAGCCCTTACAGAAGATGATGAAGACGCCTGGTCGTCACTTCGAGCAGCTCTTGTAATTATAGAGGCCAAATGTAACTTGTATTAATCTCATGATGTCTCAATAAATTTAAAATACTTATACCAGTTTTTCTTTTCCTGATGTGTATGCAATTTTAGGCTCTCTCTCTTTCTCTCTCTTTCTCTCTCTCGCTATGTATATATATATATATACACACACACACATATATGTGTGCATATATACATATATGTGTGTGTATATATATATTTGAACTATTTATCACTGGAATTGGTGTAAGCTAGAAAAACATGACATAATGAAATGTATCTTCAAAATGTTTCGAGAAAATAAATACTAATAATCATATTACTTGTTCTAGAGTCAAAATACTTGATGCCTGAAATTTAAATGAGAATTTTATTTTGGCTCAGTTTCCAAAGGGTTCAGTCCATAGTTGTTTGGCTCCTGGGCAGAAATGGTATGGTGGAAAGGCAAGGCAGGAGAAAGCTGCTCATCACATGGTACTCAGAGATGAGAGAGAAAGAGGTGGGGTTGGGTGGGGTAGGGAAGAAACAGAGAGTTGGAGACAAGAATACATTTTCCAGGCCATGATTCTAATGACCCACCAGAAAATAGGCCCCTCTTTCTAACAGCACATTGAGCCATGAACTCATCAATGGATTAAGCCGCTGACATATATAGTACCCTCATGATACAATCATCTTCCAAAAACTTCACCTCTGAATACATGAAACTTTGGAGCACATTTTAGATTTAACATAACACATACCTTCAGCAAAATCATATCTGAAGAACTTGTCAGAAACATGATTGCAATAGAAGAGGTACTAAAACAGAATTCCTTACTGAGAGGTAAATGATCTCAGAAGGAAAAAGAATTAAAGGTAAATAAAGAGCAACGCTAATGGAAAATACAGGTACAAGTAATAATTAAGCGCAAAACACATAAAACAACTGTAGTAACATTTGATGTGTTTGTAAATTCCTTAACTCATTTCAGGTTTCTATAACAATGTTATACACCGAATTATTTTAAAATAACCCAAATCTATTTCTCGTAGTTCTAGATGCTGGCATGCTAACATCAGGTTACCAGCATGATCAGATTCTAGGGAAAGTTTTTCCAGTTAGCACACTTTTGTCACTTCTGTATCTTTACATGGCAGACATAGGATAATAGAACTCTCTAGAGTCCTTTCTACAAGGACACAAATACTTCAAAGGGCTCCACCCTCATATCATAACTACCTCCAAAATACAACACCTACTAAAACCATTATAATGGAAGTTGGGACTTCAGCATGAAATTTGAATGGACAAAACCATTCAGTCCATAACAATTCATATGGTATTAAAATTCATGACATAAACTGTCACTCAGCACATGTGATAAGATAAATAGTATTTGTATAAGTATTTAGTCAACTATGGATGTACATAAAGCATGACAGACTATGATCATCAATTTATAAAATTTTTAATGTTCATATTTTTTCACTGTCATTTAAATTTCTGGAATAGTTTCAGATTTACAGAATAATTGCAAAAATAATATGAAGAATTTCTACATACATTGTCCCGATTGTCCTATAATACCTTACATTAGTAGAGGATGTTTGATATAATTAATGAATCACAATGTATACATTATTATTAACTAAAATTTGTCACATTCAAATGTCCATATTTTGTATGTATTATCTCATTTTTTGTCCCAGGACACTGTATAGGATACAAAATCACACCTAGTAGTTATATGCATTGAGCTCTTCCAGGTTCTGATGTATTTTCAGGCCCTTTGATTTAATGATCAGGACAAATTTGAGGGAACTGAGCAGGTATTTTATAAAATGTCTGTAGCTTGGAGATTGCCTTATTCTTTTTCATTACATGAGAGTTGTAGGTTTTATGGGGGATAACTTCCCACAGTGACATCTTTTTTTATTCTTGTTTTGGATTTACTTTGTTCTTGTTTATCAAGTTGCAAAAGTTGAAACCAAATGAAAAAGCAGAATTTTGACCTTCCTTATTTTCTTTCCTGGGCAATTAATGCTGTGAATTCTTTGAAATACATAGAAGTGTGATTTTTGTTCTTTAACATATAATTATTTTATTTTGCCTTTAGGTAACTAAAAATAATATATATGGTAATTTCCTTTGGATTTCTTCTGTTACTTGTGACCTATTTAGAAATGTGTCATTAAATTCCTGAAAAAACTGATATTTCTGTTACTGAATTTTATTTTAATTTTATTGTTGTCAAATAACTGTTTGTTTAGTATGAATCATGCAACTCTATTGAACATTATGATAATTATATTGAAATTTTACTGAATTTATTTATAAATGCATTGAACACTTAAATTATACTGAAACCCAAACTATGTTCTATGTTCAGAAAAATTTTGTGTACACTTGGAAACTATGGATGGAACGCCCTGTAAATTTCAAACAGATCAAGTTGATTGATAAAGCTATTGAAAATATTATGTATGTCCTTATTATGTCTAGTTCTTCTGTCAATTATTGATATTAATCCAAATCAACAGAATAAATACATTTATTTTCCAATCAAAATAATAGCTTATCTAAATTTAATTATTTCAATTTTTTCTGTTTATATAAAAATGCATCAATATATATTTATATTACATAATTACATAACTAAGAGATGGAATAACTGATTATTGATTTTGGGTCAGGAAACAGACACCCGAAATCAACAGGAGCTCTGCCACTTACTAGCTGTATAGTGTTAAGAAATTGATTTATTTTTATTCTTCATCTATTAAAGGGTAAGCAAAGGGCATCACGGACCAGAGTGTAGCTCAGCAGTGGGGTAGCTGGTCAACATGTGCAGTGTTCAAAGTTTGATTCAATACATCAAAAAAACTATTTCAAAGAGCTTTGGGGGCAGTAAAATTGAACAGCGCTTCACATAAACTATACTTTGAATAAATTTTAACTGATATATGATTATTCTACTTTAAATTATAATATAAAGTTTTAGTATTTACCCATGTCTTAAACAATCCTGTTATCTTTTCAATTTCTGATGTATAGGAGATGTTAATTATTTTATAACAGTTATAGAGTTAATACAACCTAAATGCAAAAGACTAAATGGCCTGCTTAAGATTATATTAGTTATTTGCATAAGAGATGACTAATGGGTTTTCTAAAAGCAAATCTTATTTAAGCTGAAGTTTTCTCTTTTTTAATATATCCTTCAGTTAATATAAAATTAGTATATTTGTATGATTCACAAATTAACTAGATACAGCTCTCCTGATAAAGACGTTCTCGTACCAGAGTTCATGTTAAACTACTGTGAAATAATACAGACTGACAGTTCTTAAATGACTGAAATTCATTTCAGTGCAGGTTGGAAAATACATGCTGCTCCAAGAACCATACTATTCTCATCTCATCAATGTCGCTCCTCCCTAAGGATCCCCCAGAAGTCATTGCTAACATTTGGTACCATAAAAGTCTTCCAGGAGATGATTTCTATATCTTGAATATAATGTGCAATATTTTCGATCTGTTCCTACTTTGTATCTAATGTTAACTATATTGAATATAACTCAATATATCAATAGTTAATTGGAAAGAAAGATGGTCATCTTTTTGTGATATCATGCCTAAAATTTCTTCAGAAGAAGCTGGTTTTCTTCACCATTATTGATCAATCAATACATATCGGCCAATTTACCAGGGATTTTCAAACACTTTGATGGGGAAAATGATGAGTTCTATCTTCCCAGTGCCAGAGGGGACTTTTATCACACAGTCATTCAATTTACTCTGTCTTAAATAGACTGGACATATTCTGCATCTTCTGATTTAGAACATTAACTCAGGAAATATGTACACAGCTTTGCCTTGCTATTCACTTATAACTGGGCTATGAAAATCAGCATTCGTGACTCAGTCTCCATCTGTAGATAACAATACAGGTCCCAGCAATCGGTGAACTGGGCATCTAAAAAATCACATGAGAGCAAACATTCACTATCTTCTCCAGCAACGTTTGGAACACAAGCCTTCATTTCTGCCTGTCATGAACCATCAGATTCAAGCATCATTCTCTCAGTTCTCTCAACAAAGAGAACATGAATTTTGATGGAAAACTACATGTCTGTCCCTCAGCCACCTGTTTGTAGTCAAAAATCTATCTTCATTTTTCTAATTTTGTTAATTGCTAGTGCAAGTTTTAGTGTATTTTTTTCTGTAAAATTAATCTGAGTAGTTTCCAAATATATCTAATCATGGAATTCTGTGTTTTCTTTCCTAAGTTTTGAATTTTGCAACAACTTTAGTAATGTCTACTGTATTTTAGTAATGAAATCCCCATGAAATGTCATATCTTTAAAATACTATAGTATTTATATTTTGAAATGTCCTAATAGATCATCATGCCTAAGCCTCAAGTCTTTATTTCTTTCTTAGCTTTCCAATAATTAAGATCTTCTCTAACAGCACACAGAGTGGGCCATTTTTTTATGCTCAGTCACACAGGCACAGGTAAAATTTATTATATGGAAAATAATGAAATGTATATTTCAGACAAACAAAATTGGAATTTTATATTTGTAGACTTGGCTAAAGAATAAAAGGATGGGTGAGACAAGTACAGAATTTCTGAATTTATAAATGTGCTTTCCAAAATACATCTCATCATTTTCATCCTTAAGTTTTGGAAAAGTTGAGGTTCAGAAAAAAAAAAAAAAAAAGAAAAGGACAAACTTAAGATGATGACCTTTAAAAATAACTGGAGCCTAAAGTTTATTGTGGATGGAAAGCCTTTGCTAACTCAATGGCAGCCTTGCCTGAGATGAGTGAACTCGTTTGAGCCACTTCTAGTAGAATTCTGTGCACATCATGCTCAGAATTGCTCAATTAAACCCGGGCAGCAGCTCCGTGGCTGCAGGGGGCAGAGACTGCCTTTCATTCCTAGTTTGTGAGGACCTTCTGACAGAACGTGATCTGGGCGGCTGTGACATCTCATCGATCTAGTTGCAGGTCGTCCCTGGTTGTGGCGCAACAGCTGTGAATCGGCTTCCTTCTCCTGCTTTGTAATAATCAGTCCAGGGAATTCTGAGAAAGTTCAAAGCTTGATTAAAATCTGAGCTCTGATTCTGAGGATGCTGTCAACTACATGGGAAATCTATCAATTTAAACATTTTAGATAAATATATATTGCCAATTCATTTCTTCGTGTATTTTACAGGCATTGGGGTTTATTAAAACTTTGTAAAAATAAATATTTGCCTTAAAATAAAATTTACTTCTACTTATAAATAACATGGAAATTTTCATGTGCTTTTTTGGGAGCGAGGTTTGTTTCAGGTGTACACTGTGTGGTTCAGGTTGGCCTTGAACTCATGGCAATTCTCCTGCTTCGGCCTCCTGATTGCTGGGATTACAGGCATGTGCCACCATACCCAGCATGAAATTGAATTTTTGAAATGATTTCACATCTCAATTTTATCTATAGAATGGTTTATAAACATAAGCGTTATTTTTAGGATATATTGCTTGAATAGAGTTTATTAAATTCTTAACAAATGTTAGTCAGAATAAGGATGGCAATATGAATAGTCTGACTAGAAAGATGGCTAAAAATATATTTATTCAACATTTCAAAAAGAACTTTTATTATCTGGGGACCTTAATGTCACACATAATTTTGTGTTAGTTGCTTTCAGACATTCACAATTGTTCTGAGACAAATTTTGTTCTCTACTCATAGAGATTAAAAGTATGTTTGAATTTGAACATCATATACATCAGGGTATGAAGTAAAATCACGCCCCTCAAAATTTATAAACCCAATTCAAAATCAGGCATCTGAATAAATAGCATCTTCTCAGACGAAGTGCAAACAGCAAGTAAATATATAAATAAGTTTTCAAAATAATTAAAAGAATCATACTGCAGTGATTTATGCACACCCATGTTTATAGCGGCACAGTTTGTAATAGCTAAATCTTGGAAACAGCCTAAATGCCCATTGACCATGGAATGGATAAAGAAAATGTGTTTTCTTTTTTTTTTTTTTAATATACAATGGAGTACGACTCTGCCATAAGGAATGATAAGCTTGAGATATTTCTAGGTAAATGGATGCATCTTGAGACCATACTCTTAAGTGAAATAAATCGGACACATATGTTTAAATACTGCATTGTTTCTCTGGTGTGAGAAACTGAAAGTGTAAATAAAGACTAAAATGTATTATATTGGGAAAGGGAACAAGGGCGGGGGAGGGAGAAAGGAACAGAGGGCAAGAGAATAAGAAATGGAAGGAAAAAATGGAAACAAACCTTTCGTAGCTAGGGAGGGAAGAGGGGGTGAGGGGAGAAGAAGAGGATTTGAAGAGAGGGGTGGGGAGGGAGAAAAAGAGGATAAATCATGTATAGGTACAAATTAACTATGATGAATGCTGTTATGTTTATATAAAATGTACCAATAAATCTTCTTGGTTCAATAAAAACATCTATTTCAATATGCAGAGTTTTAACCTTTACAAGTTTTCTTGTGAACTGATTTCCCCCCAAAATTCTTATTGATGTCAACAAGGTTGTTTCCATAACAAAAAATATGGAAAAATCCCAATTCTAGTACTAAGAAACATTGAATTTTGTATTATGAAGACAGTGAAATATTCTAGAAAGAGTAAGAGAAATGATGGTAAAAATATTCTAATTTTGGGATCATGATATTCTTATTTATCATCTGACTGTCAGAATAAAACTTGCTTATTGGTTACATTAGCACAGATTATGTTTGAATGTGTCTTCCTTTCAAAGTGAAAGCATTTATTCTTATGGTTCTGTGTTATAGCTTGAGATTGCTATATTTCATAGTTCAAATAGCCAACAACTAACTTGAACAAAATGGGAAATTAAGTGTGATTTGTTAATTGGATACCAGAATGCCTGAACCAAGAATACTTAAATAATTGGTACATCCCAATTTGTTCATAGAATCTGTGAACTGAAATATTCTCAGGTTCCTTTTTGACAGTTTCTGTATTCAATATTAAATATCAATATCAATGTTCAATATCAATTTGTGTTAATATCCTATAGGAGAATCCAGTTACTGGAATTGTTTTTTCCTAATCAGGACACTTTGAGTTAACAAATAATTCACAGTATTGGAGTGGTAATAATAGTAAATTGCAACATAGCACATATTAAACCCTCAAAAGGAACAAATTGTCTTTGGCTGGATATTAAGTAATGCCCTAGTTTGACCCTGAAAGGCTGCTACTCTCTATAGTCTTCATTGAACTTTGAATTAGATATACATTAGCAATACATTGAACCAATATTTATGAAATCCCTGCTGTATGTCAAGTATTGAATTCAGTGCTGAGCCATAGCTGTATTTCTGCTTTCCAAGGGCTCGGAGAATAGATGAAATGAAAGTGCCATAAATAGACAATTACGATGTTCACTATTTTCCATTTCAGAATCACGTTGCTTTAGTTATGGAAGAAAGATGGAGTGAAGCTACAAACATCACTTTAGCCCTAAAATTATAGGAACATTTTGTTAATATTTTCTGTGTTTGTTTTTTGAAACAGGGTCTTTCTTTGTAGTGCATGCTGGCCTTGAATGCACCATGTTAGCTCAGGCTGGCCTTGAACTTGCTGCAATCCTCCTGCTTCAACCTCCCACTGATAATATTTTTAAAGGAGGAACAGGAGCTCCCAAAAGGAGAGGAGATCAATCGGGGATGAAAGGAAAAGTTGAGTAAGGAGTAGAAGGTCTGATGGCACATGTATTATTTGGGATATTTCATACAGCTTAGCACTTTTTTTTTTTTGCTATTACTTTTTTGAGACTAAACATGTAGACTAACATGTAATCAAGAAACACTAGCAGGCATTATCAGAGAAATTAGTTTTTGTTTATAGGACATGAAGAAAAGAAGTAATTAAAGTAAAACAGTGACAGAGTCGAATATATGCTTATTAAAATGGAATTGCAAAAATGGGAGGATTCCAGGACAGTGAACAAAGTGGAGGGTGAGAATGAGAGAGAGAGAGAGATAGATAGATAGAGAGAGAGAGAGAGAGAGAGAGAGAGAGAGAGAGAGAGAGAGAGAGACTCAGTTACCTAACCTACCACGGACAGAGTGGAAAATTGTTTCCACTTCCAATTTAGCAATAGTGCAAAAGAACAACTTGGCACATATAAATACCATAACAAGATTTCTAAGCTCAGTCAGCCATTAGTTGATTTCCTAAAAAATGTGCTGATTGTGTAGTTTAACACTTCTTGTGGAAAACTTTAACTTATATATTCAATTTATTTTCAAGGTAAAAGCATCTCCCAAATGATCAGGATGTCAAAACCCAGCATACAGAATAAACATCATTTGGTTGTTGTGAGGTGCTATAGTTTTGATATCCATATCTGTACCATACTTTTCAATTAGCTGTGTCTTCAGTTCAAAACTGAAGAACATCAGACTTCCAACCTAGACAGTTGTAATTTAAGCCAAAGGTATGGAAGACCCGTTTCTTCAGAAACACTCCTTCTGTAGGTTTCTAAGTTGATACTTAACACCAGGTATAACAAGGAGGTTAGGCAAGTAATTCTCTAAACCAGCTTCATAAACCTTACTGATTTGTAATTGAGACTCATTTACTTTCTCTAGATAGACACATTCAGAGGCATGATAGGACACTTTAAAAGATAAATAAAAATATTAAGCTACTGACCAAATATAAAGTAAGATCACTTAGTACAAAAGATCGATCTCATTATTTAATTCTTTTGAGGAATAAGAATGAATCCTTAACAAATCTCTAGTGGGGAATCCTGAGAAAAGGATTGACTGGATGTCCTAGTAGATATTTTATCTAACATCTTATATTATATGACAAATACATAATTAAAATTAAGGGTAATTACATAATCTAGAGCATAATTAAAATTATGTATAATTACTATTGCATATGTATAATTAAAATTATGTATAATTACCTAATTGTAATAACACACTTTTCTGAGACATGTACCAAAGCAACTCTATTAAGTACTATTTTCTTTCATGGGAGAAGGGAACTTCTTACATTTTTCAAGTCTACCTTTCATGTGTTGTTTTCCTGAGTTAGCGTTAGAATGAGCAAGTTGGAGTGTACATTTGAAGAGGTGATTCTGACAACCAAGATGTTCAGCGAATTATTTGCATTTTCTGGACTGAAATGAAATATTTTCCTTAACACATCTTAAATTATCCTTAAATGTTTTCCTGACAATTTATCTATTCCAATATTTTCATGGTATAGTAGCAGAAAATATTAAAAAAAAAAACTAATGCTCAGAATACTTTTTTTTATTAAAACGTATGAAGTGTAAAATTGTTGAGTCTTTCTGTCTTTCTTTACCTGTGTTTGATTTCCCTAGTTGCAAAACCCTGATGCAAATTATTGTTGCACTTCATGGCTCAGGTTAATCTCTGGGGAATGAAAGACAACTAAAAGTGTCTACTGATAACTACTGCCTTTCAAGACAAAATAAACAGGTTTATTGATGGTACTTTACTATTCAGCCAACAAAGTCCTCCTTACTCACATAAGTACAAATCTTGAAAACTCAGATTGTGACATTTAATCTTAGAACACAATACTGGTAAAAGACCTTCCCCCAGTTTTGGAAATAGATCCAATCCCTCAAAAATATTTTCACATATGCTGATATCTATATATCCCCATTTGTACCAATTTGTCTATATCTACATATCTAGAAATACACACAATTATCAATCTGTCTATAATTATTCAGATACGTAGGTAAATACACATAGCAAGCTACCGAGATATATAGTTGAATAATATCTGTAGATAGATTATATAGATATAGATATGTCTGTGGTTGAATTGTCATTAAAACATGTTTTAGTACTGGGAGTCATTTTAGAAGAACTGAATTTAAAGACGAATTTTCCAATATGTTCTGTGATATGTGAATTTATATATGTAATCTGATAAAATGTAAGCCAGTGCATCTGTTTCCAGTAGTAAAGAATGAGCTGATTGTGATTGTGCTTGGTAATGGAAATAAGCAAAACATCACACTGGATATTCACTACCTACCTTGTATAAGAAACGATGGTCTGACGGACTATGCAAATGATACTTTCGAATATTTTTGTCAAATCAACAGAATGGGATAGACAAGCTGCTTTTGAGAGTACCAGGCAAAAAGTGGGAAGAAAATTATGAAGTCAGCTTACTGAAATCCAAATGCAAACACTACATGTCATACCTGAAAGCTTCTATGTATATTCAGATACAGAAACATATATACTGGAGCTAGAGGGTTGAGATTGCTGGAAATTAAGCTTAGAATTTTATTCTGTGACAGAATTACCACACAAGTTAAACTTTGTTATGGTTTGTATCTAAACAGTCCTTCAAAGCCTCATGTGCTCATAGGTGCAGCTTCTCAGAGGTCGTTGGATCTAGGGTGAGTGAATATGGATTAAGAGTGTGTGATAACTAAATAAGCCCACTGATTGGCTTAGTATAGTTCTGGGTGTGGATAATGGGAAGGCCCACCCTGGCTATGGGTGGAACTAAGAAACAGGTTTATAGCACGGATGGAATAAAAAGGGAAAGATCAAAGGCAGGCTGCTGCTGTTTGCTGCTGCACTGCCTTCTGCCGGGCTGGCCATGGACTTGTTCTCCTATGCAACGCCCCTCTGCCATGCCACCCTGCCTTGGAACTAGCTGACTACAGACTGAAGTCCCTACAAACTTCGAGTTGAAATAAACGCTTCCTCCTTTAAGTTTCAGCAATGCAAAAAGTGAACACACCAGTCTAAGTTTAACCCTTCATTTGCCAAGGAAACTGTAATATTCTCTGCTGATACATTTGCCGTGCACACCAATGAAGCTTCTCTTCATGACCTACAGTCATTCTTTGAGTCTAGAACTATAATTAAATTCTAGTTCTGGCAAATCTATATAAAAGAAGTAAAAAAGTGGGATCCATGAGGAGATATACTGTACTCCCAAAGAACTACTGGCATTTTCTAGCTTATATAGAAAAAATATCAGGGGAGCATGTTTAGGATTGAATATTAAAGGACTGGGATAAGAATGAAAGGAACATAAATTTAGGTAAAATCCAATTTATTAATATGGGCTTACTAAATAGAATCTTTGTATTTAAAGTCATAGCTCTGGCAGATAGAAAGGACTCCAACACTTTGTCAGTTTTGTTGGCTGAAACATGGATCAAAAGGGGTCTACACTGAACACGTTGGGAATTTGGTACTTCAGTGTAATGCAGAAAGAGCTCCAAAGTCTAAATTTAGAATTTTGGAATGAATTTAGCATTTAGATGTCTGCATCTATAATGCAGTATCCTGAAGACATCTATTTCAACAGTATTGTGAGAAATACATTCCTAATGGAGCTCCAGCATGCTTGAAGAGCTCTGTGGTCACTGCCAGTTTTAGGGTAGACTTTACAGTAGCAACTAGAGTCACTAAATTGGGAAATATCTATGCAGTGAGAACAATTCTTGGGCTATAAGAGCTTTGTGCTAGTACCCAGCTATTGAAGCATATTTTTATCTGTAGTGGACAAAAGTCCAAACAATATTCAGAGTGTCTGACTCACACAGACCTGTGGTGTTGGCCATGATATGCCTAAACATAAAACAGACAGGGATCATAAGGGATTGTACTGAAGTCTTGCTCTATCTATAGAAGCAGAAAATGCTTTGGGTCAGACAAATGAATGTCTAATTTGGATAAAAACAGAAAGCTACAATACAACCATCAATGTCCACATTGGAGTCTGTTTACTACAGATACAGAACCCAGTGAGTGAAGGAGAAGCTGGATCCCCTTTAGAAAGAACTCCTGTCCACTAGCAGAAATGAATACTGCCAATTTTTCTCCAAACATCTTACAAAAGACCTTTTACTATGGTAACTGTGCATGGTGGGAAAAAAAAATAAATACTCATATTTTTGAAGTCTGATAGACACTGGACCTAAATCAATACCAAATCCAGAGTCTTAAAATATCACCCAAAATGTTCAAAAGTTTCATTAGTTCATTAGTTCATTAGTTAAAAGGGGAGTTCTAGAATGGAGTTGGTTAATATATTTTCAGGTTGGATCTGTGTCAGAATGTGCCCACTGGACCCCTGAAACCATCCTGGGGTAATTACCTCAGGTGTAGAATGCATAATTGAAATATTCACATTCAAGCTGGCATGATCCCCAGATAGCTTTCCTGAAACTGTGGATGGAGTAGGGAATTTTATGGTGGCAAAGGCCAAGTTCAAACTGTTAGACTTGTCTGTATCTAAGAAAACTAAACCAAAAGCTATTCCACGTTTCTGGAGGGACTCTAGAGATTAGTGTCACCATCAAGGGTTGGTAGTGGTGAGGGTGAGTTTTCTTTCCATATTCTCTTTCAATCCACCTGTTTGGCCTTTGCGGAAAAGAGATGACATAAAGAAAATAATAATGAATTATCATAAGAATAACCAGGTGGTGACTTCTCTTGCAGTTGACATACAGCTTGCTTCTATTGCTTGAGAAAATTAACATATTGTTTGATATCGGTTATGCAGTTATTAATCTAGTAATTATCTTTTTCTTCATTCCTGACCAAAGGAACCATTACAAGAAGTTTTCTTTTACTGGATAAGCTAATATGTAGTTGGTAATGTGATAGGTATATTGATTCTACAATCTTATGTCATAATTTAATCCTCAGGAAGTTTGGTCACATATCATTTTCATATGATATCATTTGTTCCACTATACTGCTAACAGGCTCATTTGGCATACTGAGTAAACAATAGCAACTCATCTGCACTTATTGGCAAGATATTTGTGTGTCAGGGAGTCCGAAATAAATCAGACAGAAATTCAAGGTCTTCTACCTCAGGAAAACTACCAGGGGTCAGTGGAGTACAGCAGGTTGAACTACAACTCTAATGTGAAGGAGAGTTGTATCCAACCCTTCCTAAAACAGAGAAGTGAAAATACCTATCATGCCTCTTAGAATTTTGGAGGTGACGTATTTGTCATTGATGGCTACTCTGGCTAATTTACTGAGTGAGCTACAAAGTGGATAGTTTTGAGGAGGTCACAGGTGGCTCTACAACAAATCTGAGTTTCCATACAAACTACACTTCTTCCTAGGGTCCTATGGTCCAGAAGACCCCATGGTTCTCTGTGTGTTACTGATGGTTTAGAGACTTTCCCAGGCTTCTGTAAGGGAATCACTGTGCAGATCTTTAGCATTTTGGAGCAAGGCCCTGTCATCTTCTGTAAATAACTAATCTCTTTTTGAAAAGCAGCTGTTGAATGCTTACTGGGTCTTAGTAGAGACTGCACATTTAAGCATGAACCAGCAACACACCTTCTAACCTGAGATGCTTATGATGAACTGTACGTTAACTAATTCACTTAGCTGTAAAGATGGGCATGTGCAGCCCGCTGTCATTAAATGGAAGTAATATGTATGTAATTGAGCCTATTCTTAAAACCATACAAAACTTTCATGAAGGAGAGGGCCACATATCAATTTTCCATAATTGTGAAATTATACCTTTGCTCTGCCAGCCTATACATGTGGACACGTGGGCACTTCCCTCCAATCAGGTGGCAGGAGAAGCTAAGACAAAGGCCTTGTTTACTGAACGTTTTTCACTATATGCATGCGATGCCCCAAAACAGGCAGTCAAAATACTGCTAAGATCGAGATAAAAAATGTCCCTGAAAAGTCTCATGTGTTTGGAAAGTGATCAGATTACAGGGGTGCTATACTCATTGGTGGATCCATTTATTGATGAGTTTAGTAGCTAAGTGTGCTAAGAGGAGGTAGGGTCTGCGTACGATCCAATGGGGATGTGATTTTTAAGCATTTTATTTTTTTCTTGTCCCTGATTCCTCTCTTCTCTCTCTGCTTTCAGGCTACCACAGATTGAGCAGCTTTCCTCCACTCTTCATTTCCGCCTTGGAATCAGTCAGATGTGATCTAAATAAAATGAAACCTCTCCTCCTTTAATTTGTGGGTGCCAGTTATTTTGTCCTAGTGACAGAGAATGTGACTAAGAAAACCACTATGTACCTTTGTGAACTATTCCTGAAGGAGAGCAGAGAAGATGAACATTCTGAGTGGGCAAACTCTTGAGAAGGGCATGCAGTTTTTCACCTTTGCAGAAGGAGAAATGTCTAGCTATATGAAAGTATATTGATCAGTGGGCAGGGGAAAATATTTGGTTACATTTTCAGGTGACTGTAAAGAGCATGATTGGAAATTTTTGAAAAGGAAAATTAGGAGAGAGGCTATGTAACTATAATTCTCTGGAAAATGCAGGTAATCATGTCCCCTGTGAATGTTTGTCAAAGTATGATCCTAGCAGAGAAAGATTTTAGTAAACAAATAAATAGGATGACTTTTCTGTAGATACCACTCAGTATCATTTCTCAGCCATCCATCACAACAAAATACATTCATGGATGATGAGATCATGTTGGCAAGTTTGGAGATCATGTGTTGGATTGGCAGCGTAGGCCTCCATTTACCAAGGCCAATTTGTGTTCCAAGAACAGAGACTGATTTGGAGTACTGGGATACCACCAGTTCCAGGAGTTGGTAGTTATTAGGTATTTGGAGGGAGACTGACTACAAGGGATTTTTTTTTTTTTTTCATCATGGAATGAACAATTTTCTCCCTACTGCAGTACATTCTTATTATGGATGTAGAACTTCTCTCCATTGCATGTGGCGGATTAGGCAAAACTACTACCTATAAATGTAAAGAATTCTTTCTCCATGTTATGGCACTTTATGTACATTTCTTTGGATTAAGGGTTTATAGTAAAAGAAATATGGTAATGAGCCCACTCTCAAGGAATTTGCTGACCTTACCACGCTTCCCACCACCTTATAAAAGTTAATTTAGAGAGTATAAATGAATTAAAGGCTCTGTTACTGTGCCACCTAGGTAGCAGCATACTACGGGGCACAAGTAAGATTCTGTGGACAGCTGTAAAACTCTGCATATATTTATTTATGCATATATGTGTGTGTGTGTATGTGTATCTCCAGGATTTCATAAGACTCATACCTCCAAGAAAAAAATGGAATAACATATTTCTCTATTACTTTTAATGACTCAGTAGCAAACTTTTAGCTTTGTATTTTCACAGCCTTATTTTCTGCTAAGGTCTTAGTTTCAAAACGAAAATGCTTCCACCAGGTGACACAATGATTGTGTGAAATTAGACGTTTAGACCACCACCTATCAACTTTTTCCTCTGTGTTGGCCAGGGTGATTCTTTAGCATTAGTGACAAAAACTGTCCAAACCTCCAAAAATGAGGTATAATTCATCCAAAATTCAGAAGGTCGCTTAGGATATCTCCTAATATAACCATGCTTTTTGATTAAGATCAATAGAAGACTATAGCAAGCCACTGTGACTACTAATGGTCCAGACTATTTAGAATTGGAATATTGGGTCAGTCCACCAGATAACACACACACACACACACACACACACACACACACACACACACACACACACAATCAGATGAAATGTTTGTTGAACGTGTAGGCAATATGAAGTAGTAGTTGCATATATAAATACCTTCTATAAACATCATCTATGAACATATATCCTTTTTCAGAAATGAAAAAAAATGACTAATCTGTCAAGAAAATTTCCTCTTTATTTTGTCATAGACGCATGTGTATATGTGGATAAATGGATAGATAAAAAGTTGGTAATCTTCTTTCTTATCTCTTCATTAACATAAGCTGTATTGACTTTTTACTAGAGTGTTTACTATTGTTAATTTTACATTAGAGTATTTATGGTATGGTTTAACAATAAAATAAACAAGCATCACTCAAAGATTTGATTTCTTTGCTGAAGAAGGGGCTAGTACATTTGAAATTGGATAAGGGATATTTGTATCCTGTTAGGTAGAATTATGACCTTATTATTTTCTTTTGACAAGTAAATCTCTCTTAAGGAAATGTATATGGTGCTAAACTGAGAGGGGATGGAGATGCGATGTTTATTTTTACATGCCTACTAGACTGACTCCTAGGTAGCCAAGATATTTGGTCAAACATTCCTCTGGCTATGCAAATGAGATTCACACCTAATTTGGTGGAATGAATCAAGCAGATTGCCTTCATTAATTTGGGTGATGCTCAGTCAGTTGCAGGCCTGAATAGAACAAAAAGATTGAGCTTTTGCTGAGTGAGAGGGAATTCCTTCCAGCTAATGCGGACCTGAGACATTATTTCGTTGCTGTTGAATCCTATGATGCCTTTCAGCTTTGTCTGGAACTGCACAGTCCTGGGGGTCCAGTTTGCCAAATCATGGTTCCATTTGTCTATCTGGGGACTTAGTCTACTTATCTGAGTGAGCCAATCCCCTATAATTAACAGGAGAGTAAGGAAATAAATATCAAATTTCTTCACTTTCTCTAAAGAATCCTGACTAATATATTCACCAAGATAATGAGTCTTCATTTTATGACTACTCCTGATCACAGACATCCATAAGACTGTGGCTTGTAGTTACTTCAACAAGCTTTCATTATAGCAAATGATGATAAATGTTTTCTTTCTTCAACTGAAATAGGGCAAAGAAAATCCAATTTCATAGTTTAGGTAGTCTTCCACTGAAATTTTAATGAAGAAATTCAAGTAGTTATGTTTTCCTTTTGTGCTTGTGGTAGAATGACTTTTACCTAGAAATAATTTACTAATACATTCATGCACAAATAGCTTGAAGTAGAAAAGCCTTTATAGAGTAACTTAAAATATAGCTCCATATGTGTAGCTCTTGTATATTATCATATGTCTTACAATTACAAAAGCCATGGTGTTTACGGTATTCTGTTTTGTTGATTTTGTCCCTAGACCCAGAATAGTTTCTGATATTGTAGTTTATGTAATGTCCTATTTAAATAAATACTTTGTTGTCTTTTTATTTTTGTTATATGTTCTATTTTTCTCAACATTTCCATAAAATGACTGATTAAAATTAGTCAAGGCTATAAATAGCATTAGTGTCTGAAATTATCCAGTGTACTTCAAAATAGAAATTTAAAAGCAATTATCAAACCCAGATTGTTGATTTTCTTTGATGAGTATAAGATACAGAATAAAAATAATAACCAAAGCTGGTTTTCTGTACTCAATTATGTATATATAAAAAAGTGTTTGTCACTCCAAAGTGTGAAAATAATACTATTCAGCAAGATGTTTTTCTGTATTTCAATGGGTTAATTTACAAATCAGTTTTCTTTGTTTTAATATCTTTAATTTGATTTGTCTTCTAATGTATGCTTCCCCATCCCCATGTATATACCACTCCTGCATCTACCAGAAATTAATAATAGCAGAAAATGACAGATATTTTGAAGAGGACCTTTATTCTTTTTCTTAATAATTACTATAACCTTACAGGCTATATGTTATTTCATTTTTTAAATCTGTTTCTTTTCAATATTTCATTGACTCACCGTTTTATTTACTACTTCCATTTATTTTAAATAAATGAAATTACTATACACATCTACCATTTTTATAATAGTCAACTTTGTAATCCAAGTTAAATAAATTTTTTACAGAATAACACCTGAAAAATCAGAGCATGAAAGATTAACCTGAGGTGATATATTTAGTGTTAAGTGTATATTGAAAAAATGCTTTCTTGGCAGTGAAAAGTGTTAAGTATCTACTTGACTATATCACTGAATACTTTGTTATTATGTTTTTCTTTTTCTTTTTTTTTTTTCCTTTGTTTTCTCTTCTGGTGCTGGGATCGAACTCAAGGCCTTGCACTTGCTAGGCAAACGTCTACCACTGGGCTAAATCCCAAACCTAGTTGATTGTAGATAATTAATACAGGAGTCATTTACATTCTGAAATGGTGTAAAATACTGTTTATTATGACAGAGGAATAGAAATGAATTGTTTTTCTTCTTTCAAGAGTATATCTCAATACACTTTACAAAAACCAATTAAATTCATTGACTAGCAGAATATGTGTCCTTGAAATCCCATATCTTTCTCTGCAGTTTTTCTGACTTGTCACATGGTTAACATGCTAGATAATTAAATGGCCACTTAAGTGTTAGCCTTTAAAGTAACTGTGGATAATAGATTCATTGAGCATGGATAAAACACCAGATTCATGAAGTAAAAATAAACATGTAGTTCAAGGAGAGGAAGGAGAATATGTGAAATATAAGTTGTTGTTTGCCAAATAATCTGCATTTTGTAGTCAGTTGTCACACTTGATTAATAGTGAGCTCAAGGGACAGCCAGAACATAGTGGCCTTCATTAGATCCAGAAATTTCCTGTGCCCTTCACCAACAGTCAGGATGGATCTGCTTACATATTTGATTTCTCCTGCATTGCATATAGATTAGAAAACATGCACACACACACACACACACACACACACACACACACACACACACACACACACACACACACACACACACACACACACTTGTTATCTTTCACACAGACAAGAAAAAGAGTAGGACTAAGACCAAATGTTTAGAAACAACCTTTCACATCTCCAGTGATCTCAAAATCATTTTAAAAAAGAGGTAGTTCCAAACTGATTTAGTAGTTTAAAAGAGTATGCATCATGAAGCACTACTCCAGGACAAAAATTGCAATGAAGAAAGTTAGAATGCAATAGCGTGCAAATAACAAAAGAATTAGAAAGTCTGTACTGGGGGAAAACCTCTTTGTCCCCCAACTCTCAATCAAGGAGCATCCACTTTTCAAAAACACCATTTCTGAGTTTTGTACAAGGTTAATGTATATTCTCGGGTATTTTCTGAAATTTATCATCACCTTGTAATTCTCTTAAGGGATTTGAAAATCTTCATGTTCTTGCTTCTAAAACGTATATAATATTAAATATAGATTGAAAAATACATTTTTTTTCATTTTGGCACTAAACATTACTCGATATTCTGCTTGAATACAAGTAATCAATGTGAGTCAGTTGCATTCTGAATGTATAAATATTGCTTTCTGAAGTAGCAGACTAAAAATGTTAAAACAAGAACTCCGAGTTTGCGGCTGCCCATCATGGTAAATACATTATTTTATTGGGTTGGATTTTCTGGGTACGATGCTTTGTGTCACCCCCACCACAAACTCAGATGCTTAAACACTCCTCCACAGGATGAGGGTATTTGAAAGCAGAGAGTTTGGATGGTAACTGGGTTATGAGGGTTTCATCTTTATGATGGATTAACAGCTCTATTAAAGAAGGCACTAGAGAGGTTTTTCTCTGCTCTGCCCCCAGCATCTTCCTACCTTTTTCTACCATGTGAGGACAGAGCAAAAGGCCTCCATGTACAGATAAGGAAGGAGCCTTAGCCAGGAGACGAATCACCTAGAAACTTGATCTTAGACTTTTCAGGCTTCAGAACAATGAGGAATAATTTTCTGCTGTTTCAGCCACTTAGTCAATGATGTATTTGCTATAGAAACCTAAACTACTACATGAAATATATTTTCACTATAAACATTAAAGTAGGAGTTTTTTTTTTTTTTTTTTTTTTTTTTTTTTTTTTTTTTTTTTTTTTTTTTTTTTTTTTTTTATTATAAAAAAATTTAAAAAAAAAAAAAATTAAATATAATAAAAAAAAAAAAAAAAAAAAAAAAAAAAAAAAAAAAAAAAAAAAAAAAAAGACTTAAATGCCAAAAGATAAAATTCACATTGTGTTTCAGTTAGTAGTTCTAATCTTACCTATCAACAGACCAAGAGTAGAGTGTTTTGAGAAAAAAAGATCTTGAATCAGGCTTGAGTGTTTATTCAGGCTTCCCTACTTATGTAGCATACTACCTTGGCTAACATTTATGAACGTCAATGTATGCCTTAGTTTATTATACACCTGTGTGGTTTTGAGAATTACATTACATACAGAATTTTTTAGAACTAGTATACATAAAATATCTATTTCAATATTCACTAGATTTATTTTTAAAATTATATTCAAAATGGGAATCATTGTGCCAAAGTATAACTCTTGCCAGGCATAGTGGCACATACCTGTAATCCCAGCACTAAGTTGGCTGAGGCAGGAAGATTGCAATGAGTTTAGGGCCAGCCTGAACTACATAGCTAGATCCTGTCTCAAAAAAAAAAAAATATATATATATATATATATATATATATGTATATAGATATAAAATCTCCCTTATCTTTAGGATGATATACAAAACCTGGCACCAGCACTCAGGAAACAAGGGCTAGCATATGATTTAAATTAGAATGAAATAAAATAAATAAATAAATAAATAAATAAATAAATAAATAAATAAATTAGAATGAAATGACAAGCTATGTTGCCTACATTTTTATGAGATTCTAGATTTGTTGTCATTATTCATTACTGACAGTGATGATGATAAGTTTTTTGAATAAATGAAGAACTGAAGCACATTTTGCTTACTAGGAGCCAAAAAGCAAAATAACAAACAGACTAAATAAAGTTTTCCTCATGGGAATTTATTACCTTAAATTTCTCTCATTAGATCTAAATCACTTTGTTTCTGTCATTATCCTCCTCTAGTTCTTAAAAAAAATAAAATTCTGGTATCCTCATCTTGCTCCATCTCTCCTCTAGAACCACTGAAAGGAATCTTTCAGGGAAATTGTTGTAACAGAGTTACAAATGTTCCAGAAATGTTAATTTCCTTGTGTTCAGACATGTTGGTCAAAAGACAAAGTCTATTCTAGTGTGTTCCAATAAGTATTAGTACAAGCAAGATAAGATAAATCACAAAGAAATGAGATTTCATCCAAAGCAAAATAAAATACATAAAAAATTTGATTATCGTAAAATTGTCTTCTCATGGGAAATCTAAAAGATTTAGGAACCTAAAAGATTTAGTAGGCATCTAAAAGAACCACATTGTGCTTACCTATTTTCTAAGCCTTCTGGTATTTTTCTAAATTTATTTGATTTATTCAGAAACCATATTCTGTTTATAAACATTTTTGTACATACCAAACTAGCCTGTTTGCTCTGAATCACTGTTATCCCATGTAGAGTTTAAATATTTTGCCAAAGAAAATATTACAATTTACATATCACAAAATGCAATGACTTCTGTTACAATGAAAAGTACATTTTCATCACACATTCAGTACAGTTTGACTTTTTCCTGAAATAGTCATTCATTGACAAAATTGCATGTGTGAAAGGAAGTTTGTTTAGCTTTCAGACTCATGCTAAAATCAAAAGAACACAACTATTTAACAAGAGCAGAATGAAACCTTGAACAGCAGTGCTTTGTCTGGGGGAAATTCTAGTGTTGCTTTTGAAGGATATTCAGGGAGACAGCTATGAAAACACAACCAGTCGACTGCAGTTTGTAAATTAATTTAGCAATTGCTATGACATAGCTACAGGCATACAGCTAGCTAATAAAATGTGCTGATCATCTAGCCTTTGAATAAAGGTTCAAGAGAGCAGGTATGGTAAACTTTAACGGTGCTGCAATATTTAATCTTTTCTTTCAGATACGACCTTGTATAATAAATCCCAGGTTGTTTTTTGGTAAAGAACATATCATAGCTATACAACTGTCGTATTTCCAGTAATTCGTTTTCTCTTTTCTGCTCAGTATTTTCTGAATTTTTAAATGAAATTGATATGATGATTAGAGTTTTATAGGGAGATGGACATTCACATGTTGAGGCAGAAGATCCTAACATATGAATTTTCTACAATTTTATTAAATAGTGTCTCCTTTAGATATAGATAAACAGATCTCTACTTAGGAAATTAAATAATCATAAATAAAAACTAGATTAAATTCCCTAGCATATCGATTAACCATATTAACAAAACAAATATAAATGTCTGCTTTGCTTCTACATCAATACATTCTATATAAATGACAACTAAGTTATGGCCCCATCTTTTCTTTTTATCTAAATAAGGGTTTCATATTTCTTACAATAAATACTATAATTGCAACACAGAAGATAAATGTTGTGGCCACCTGCAAATCATTATGTTTTAAAATAGAGTCCTTTTGGGATAAAAATAAAATCTTTAGAATAGTTATAAATACACCAAATACTCTCCACACAAAACCCGACTCATTTACATGTTACACAAATAAACATATTCAACAAACACAAATCTACTTTGTTACTAATGTAACATTTTCACAGATTTTAAAAACTTTTTTGCAGGGAGTGC